>JBBYHK010088972.1:0-42830 GCA_038382065.1 Adansonia grandidieri | reverse complement strand
GTAAAATTAATATATTAAATATTCAAATCTCGTAATTTATAAAAAAATAAAAATATGATAAAATAAACTTAAAATTTATTCTTTATTCATCTGACGAATACTTGGTTTTGAGACTTATACCATACCAAATAATTTTTTTTTAAATTTTCAATTAAAATAATCCAACAAGTCAATCCAATCTAATATTTTTTCAACACGGTTTGACGATGGGCGAAAATAGAAGGAAAAAGAGCTTTTGGTAGGAAGATGACAGCCACTTCTAAATTTCCCACGCTTTGAAAAGAATATTTGGAATGAGCCACTGCTTATATAACTTGTCCTAGGTTTCAAGTTTCTTCAATCAAATTATCATTACCCTAAACACACTTTGGTTAACGTGCTTTCCATTCGTTTTCACATGATCGTACAATAAATTTGATAATTTCAAATTCGATATATTTTATATATGAACGCAGTATAAAAAATAATCAAAATAAAATACGACACATAAAAAATAATATGAATATGATATGAATATATCAACCTACTAAAATCTTTATAATATGAATTATTGCGATGTCAAAATTTACATAATCTATATATACGTAAAAATACACAAATATTATATAAATGCACTAATTGCTATGCATAATTGTTGTACAATTTACTTTCCAAAACATTTTTAAGAGGCAATTGAATACTCAAAAAGTCCTTTAGAGGACCCTATATTTTAGAAGTCAATTCCATATATTGGTATTTAAAAGAACGAAGAAAACTTTTAAAGAAGTTTTTTTCGTTATTGTATTCGTATTATTTATATGTTTAAATAAAGTATAAAAGTTTTCAAATAAATTTTAATACTTTTACAATGTAATTATTTATACGTCTTCATGACGATATTTTGAAAATCAAAGGGTTAAATAGATATTTGACTCAAAATTTATCACTTCTGTTGTATTAATATTTAAAAAAGAAAAATTTTATTATTAGAATTTTACTTGTATCACGCAACTTGATTTTTTGACTAAAATCATTAGGAATTGATTTGTAAATTTAGATTTGAATTTAAATTTTATTTTTTATATAAATTGTGAGAATAAAAAATATATATTATGTATAAATTAATTACGATTTAATATCGTTATATATTTGAAAAATAAGTATTTCAAATTTACCATTTATTAGGCTTACAATAAATTCATAAATTTATAAAATAATTATAAATATTATATTTATATATATGTTTATTACAAAACTTGCACTATTTAATTTCGAAATCCATATTTTCGAAGGAAACGTTAATCACGAGAAAAAAAGCCAACTCTTGCACCAGGTGAATGCCACGTTAGTATAATAATTTAAAAAAAAAAAAATTCGAGATTTAAAAGTAATAGAGATGAAGATCAGTCAACTATCCATTTTGGGCCCAAAACCCAAACATATTGAAATGGGTCAAAGAAACACAGTAAGTTGGGCTCTTGTTGAAATTGTCTCAAAAGTTACTGGTGATCCATGAGATTAACTTGGGCTCTTTTATATATATATATATATATATATATATATATATATATGTATGTATAAAGGTTCTAACATTAGCTAAAGGTTTATCTACTAGGAAATCCTCAAAACAAATGGAATCATCCATTATTGTTTAACAAAATATTGATGATATAGGCACTAGATATTTTATCTTCAAAATGAATTAATTTAAAAATTATATAAATAAATATATTATTTTTAATGAAAAATTTTAGTCATAAAAAATAAAATTGATAATTCGTGTATGCATGTCATATCTAATTCTTTTCATATCAACCGTGTAAATATAAATATAAAAAAATTTTAAATGTATCAAAATTCTAAATATAAATTTGATATATGCATTAAACATGTTAGTTTTTAAATTGATCATAATTTTGAGCTATCAAAATCTTAAATTTAATTAGCTTGATAAATTTTTCTTGAAAAATTTTTTCAATTTAGTAATTTTCCTTCAATTATTTTTTCTCTTTTTTTTTTGGGAAAATAATCAAATATTTTAGACTTTATTATTCTCAACAAATACATGTTATTGAGCGAATTATGGTAAAATCATTTTTCAAAGAAGTCTACAATTTTTCAAAGTGAAATTGTACCAATCCTTCAAAATTCACTTTTGTAGACGGCGAAGGATCGAGGATAGAATTGTGCATTCGGTCGGTTTAGTCAGTTCGATCAGAAAAATTCTAAAATTGAATTAATTGACTTTGCTGGAGAAACCGACTGAATTGGTTGACTTTTTTTTATCATAAACAAACTAACCGAACCGACCAATTTTTAATCGATTCAGTCGGTTAGTTCGGTTAAATCGATTTATTAAGCTTTGGGCTAGTAGGTCATATATTTGGTTTGGATATGGATTTAATTGAGCCATTAATATATATAAAATATATAAATATTAAAAGTTTAATTAATTCGGTCGGTTTAATTAATGATTTTACTAACTAATAATCGACTAAATTAACCAAATAAACCGACATAACCATTAAACTGATTTAATCAAATCGAATTAATCAAATTTCGTCAGTTAAATCGGTTTGAACAATCCTAATTGAGGATCCCACACACAAGGGGATTAATATTTCAAAACTCACTCAAAAGTGGTAGACAAATGTTTATCGGCAGAACTTTTGATCAGAATAATTATTTTCGTTATAATTCCGTAGGTAAATTTTCAATGAAAATTTCCATCTAGAATGCTTTTCGACCAAATTCCTTTAGACAAACGAGAAATCCGCCGATAACATTTGTGGGAACATCTATATCTTCCACCATAGTCTTTATTCAACAGATTTTAGTGGTCGCTAATACTCCGTCAAAATATTCCACCTATCACTTGGTAGTGGATATTTACCAACAAAATGTTGTCAAAATAATTATTTCCATTTTAATTCTATCGGTAATAGTTATTATTGATAAAAAATATTTATCGATATTTTTCTACGGAAAATTTTATTGGGAATGCTTTTCTGACAGAATTTCGTCGGTAAATAAAAAAAATGAGAAATTGCCGTTCAGTAACGAGAAATTTTGTCGATTTGGGCACAAACAGCATCGGTCTCTACCAAAGATTTTCCGGCGGATTCATTTTTGCCGCGAAAACTCTGTTGGACATGTAAGAATTTCATCGTAAATAATTTTTTCCATGGCAAAAAGGACAAATTTTGTCGACAATAAGTGATTATTTTCTACGAAAATATTTCCACCAGGAAAAACATGTACCCTCATAGTGAAAGGATCTATTCCTTAAAAAAAGATCGATCCTTTTTAAAAATTTATATTAATAATAATAAAAGAGGTTAGGTGGGATCTGGTTTGGATAAAAACTATTACACGCAAAATATATCGTTTAAATTAAATTTATTTTTTAAATATAATATTTTTATTTAAATTTTTTTAAAATATTAAATAAATAGGTCAATTCTTAAATAGAGGTACTCTATGCATTGTCGATAGGATTTATCTGAACAAAAGCAATAATTGAATAACGTGTGGTCCATTTAATTAGCATCCATTTATAATTTACTTAAGTGGAGATTGAAAGCTAACTCCACAAAGCCAACTTGTCTGCCTAACCATCGTACTTAAGTGGGATGAAACCTAACCTTATTGTTATATATAATATGCATCCGATCATATACTTAAATTTTTATTTTTGATATAAAAGAGGTCTTATCTTGGTAATAAAAGAAGGGATTGCAAAAATTAATATTCAAATTCCAAATATATTAAATACCATCTTCTAAGAGTGATTGCATGAATTAATTGAGTTAAGGTTCGGATTCATCGTACACTCAAACTTTACCATTTTCATTTGTTGGATAAAAGAAGAGTACAAAGAAAGAGGGAAAAAATTCTAAACAAATTGAATGAGATACATAATATATTGTTAATATTAATAATCTATCCTTGCTGATAGACTATGCATGTTTAAACTTAATAACTTGATGCTAAAAAGGACAAGTCAAGACTCAATATAGTGTTATCTTTCTCACATTTTGATACATGTATTTAAAATTTATTAGTAAAAAAGAAAAAAATTTCGAATCAAAGAGCCAAGAACGTAAATAAATATATCAGGATTTTATTATATGTTTAAGGATAGACTTTAAGGTTACTATATCATTAAATGCGTTAGAAATAATAAAAAGAAGTTACAACTATTGTATTTAATACAACATTACAAGAGAAATTATCTTATTCACCGCTCCGCTAATAGAATTTTTAAATTTCACAAAATGAGATTGACGGGATAATACATATCTTTTAAAATATATTTAAAAATATCAAAAATTAATTTGAAAAAAAAGTTAAGTAACATATAACAACCTCTTAATTCACTTGTAAAGTTAAAATCTCCATTGCTAGTATTTCTGTTACTAATGTATCGAAGATAAACTCTTTCTATAGATAATGTTATATATAGAGAAAATTGTGAAAGTGGTTAGTGGAGGGAAATGATTAGCAAAGGGCTAATGGTTTTCATGATTAAAACTTTAAATGTTGCATGCCATACCATCTTGATTATGATTGATATTACTAATTTTTTTATTTTATTTTTTTATTATTTTGGCTAATTTTAAGATTTGAAGAATGAGAATTCGAATTTTGCTTCTCAAATAGAGGAAACATGCACCAACAATTGATTTTTTTCTTTTTCATTCTTTTAATTCATTTTTAGGAAACATAAGAGCTTCATTTATTTATTCCACTTTTGCTTTTACATCATTAACTAAGCAACTAATGCCACATGTTTGTATGGAAAATTAAAGATTAACAACACAAAATAAATTTTTAATATTTTTTTATTTTTTATTATAATTTAAGCTTTTCGAATTCGACAAGTCTAGTCCTACCAAATCTTGAACAAGTAAAAATTTTTATTAAATGAAACTGATTTTTTTTTTTAAATTTAATTTTTTTAAAAAAAAATCACGATTTGATCACTTCAAATTCCCTTTTGAAATTCAATTTAAAAAAGCTGTTTTTAATTTTTTTTTCCAAGTCTTTTATTCCTTCATCCCAACATGGCTTACTATACGATAAAAAACTAAGAGATATATATTTTATTCAATTATAGTATTTTTTTTTTTTTATATTCTTGATGATATCTGCATATTTTTATGAATCCAATGATACCCATACTACATATTTTATTAATTTTTAATAAATTATGTATTTTATTTTTAGTATTATTATTTCTCTTTTATAATTATTTATTTCATTAAATACTAATAACTTAAATTTTACTAAAAAAACAATTATAAATACTAATATTTTAAAATATTGCATTTTAAAATGCCTTTATTTTAAATTTCTTCAAAATTTTAAAATTTTTTATCCAAAAATATTTTGGAGATGAAATTTGGTAAAATAACCTTAAGAACCAGATTTCCTTCTTATCCTACATAAGATTTTACTAGAAACAAATTAAATATAGTAAATTCGTATAATTAATTTCAGTTTTACTAAAGAGAAATATATATTAAGCCAATTTTTATATAATGAAAATGGTTATATTTGGGATTTCCCAAAGATTTTGTCAAACTGGTACTGGACGTGGTAATTTGGATCACAATTTAAAAATTTAATATGTACATGATATGATCGATTAAACATAATTAATATGATATATTTAGTATATGTATCGTATTCATATTTGATATTTTAATATATTTAATCATTTATCTTATATTATTATCTATACAATTGATACAAAATATATTAAATATAATATAAATATACAAATTAATATTATATTAGAAGTGTTCGTTGGCCATGAAGAGTCTAAATATGGCATCAAAACCATATATGCTTGCCCAAGTTCAATTTGATCGAAAATACAAGTCTCAAATTCTACGTAGGTTTGCCCATATTTATAAAGAAATAACCAAGACTCGTTTAGTATTGTTTATATTATATTTTTTAATATTTTAAATATATTTTTATTTAACTTTTAGTAATTTAACAATTTTTTTATTAAATTTTAAATATAGATGACGTAATTTTTATGCTTACACTGTATTATTATATACCTATTCTTTATATAATATAAATTACATAATATATAAATATAAAATAATATATATTATATAATTGACAAAAATAAAGTCAAACTTGAGCTTTAAATATTGAAATCAAGATTGACTCATTTTTTTAAGTAGACTTAATTTTTTTATCTAAACTTATTTTTTTAATCTAGTATTTTTATCTAAATCATCTAAATATTAAAAAAATCTTCAACTTGAGACAATTAGCTTGAGCATCAACACTAGAAGTGGCAATTGGGCGGGTTCAGCCGAATTTAAGTTAAGTTATTTTCAGGTCGGGTTGTTTCGGGTTTGAGCTATTTCAGGTTTAAATTAATTCAGATTCAAGCTATTTTGGGCTTGGGTTCGTGTATCTTTTATGTCATTTGATTTTATTGTTATATGTAATAATTTTTACACAATTTAAACATTTACAGTTAAAAATAAAATTATTAATTTATCATTATTTTAAAATAAGCTTTTGTTATAATTAGATATCTTTAATTATATTTATATATTTAAGTCAAATATTTGTTAGCATAAAAAAGATATAAAATTAATTTGTTATATAAAATCAATTTGTTAAATAATTTATTATAAAAAATATGATACATTATAAATTAATTATACTAATATTTAAAATAATTGATTTGATGAATTCAAATTTTAACATGTAAATACATTATAATTTATATTATCTATATATATAAATATAATTGTAAATACTAATAATTGAATAAAAATGGATAAATAATTATATTTGAAGAATAAATAAAAGTATAAGACCATAATTTAAAAGTTGGACAATAAAAAAAGAAGTACCACTAGTTGACTATTGCATAATTTTTTTTTAATACAATGATCTAATATTGACGTAAAACTAAATTCTCATTAAAACTAATTTTTTTTTAATTAACAAGATTTATAAGAGCTTTAGTTTTATTAAAAAATTGTTAAATAAATTTATTTAATAATAATTAAAAACTATTATTAGTTAACGTTAAGTTACTTCATTTTCAAAGATTTAATTTTTCATTGACTTAATAAATAAATAAATTTGTTTACTTAAATTTTAAATCATTATTGTAAATTTTTTTTTTTACTATTAACAAGTTTATCAAATTTATAAGTAAGCATTTTAGTTTACTTTTGTTAAATAAGTTTATTTTATAATAAATAAAAAAGAATTAAAATTTACATTAACTTTCTTAATTTTTTAAAAATACTAATTTTTATTAAAGGTAGAATTAAATAAATTTATTTGATTAATAAAAAAGAGTTAAAACTTACATTATATTTATTTGTTTTTGTACTTTTAATTCTACGTAACACTAAAAAGAATAAATTTTATATTAATTTGATATAATTTGCATTTAGAATAAACTTTATATGGTAATGCTAATTTTATTAATAAACATTTTATTAATTTTATTTATTTTTAAAATATATAATTATATATTTAAAGATTTATGAAACAATCGAAATTTAAGTGTGACAACAAATACTAATTTTTTTAACTAAGCTTATAAAAAATGTTTTCAATTACATTCATATATTAAAATCAATATTTATTAGGATCAAAATGATATAAAATTAATTTATTATACAAAATTAATTTGTTAAATAATTTTATTATGAAAATTAGTAAAATTTATAATTAAAGCTTTTACTTTTAAAAATCATTCAATTACAATTTAATTTTTTTTTATTTTTAATATTAAATTTAAGTTTGGATTTGGATTTGATTTGAGTCGATTTTGAATTTAAATTTTTTTAAGCCAAATTATTTTGAATTTAAATTTTTTTAAATTCAATTTTTTTTATGTTTTAATCAAATTAAATTTGATTCTAATTTAAATTCAAATTTTTTTAAAATAAATTTTTAAATTTAAATTGGCCAATTTTAATCAATACCTCAATGTTATGTGCTTCAATCTCTTCTCTTACTTGCAGCCGCCATTAGGTGGCAAAGTACAATTGAAGATAAGAGCGTGAAAATTTCGCAATGATTTGCCCAGCAATGAAAGTCTCTTTTTTTTCCCCGCTTTTCATTTGTCTTTTTATACATTAAAAAATTGTTCTAAAATCATCTCAAAATCCGCTAAATATTATAATCTTCTTATTAGCTATAAAAACCTTTGTTATTAGTAATAAAATAAGAAAGACCCCTTAACACAATGCTACCCTAATTCCTGGCCACTGGCCACTGGCTGCAAAGTTTAATACCCACCAAAAATGTAAAAAGAAAAAGCTCTAAAATGCATATATGATAATTTATATTCATTTATTTTAATATATTATAATTATATTTAAAATATTAAATATTTATATAAATTTTAATATTTTTATATATTTATATCATATTTAAATTATTTATATCATCATATTATATATTAATTTATTTTTTATATTATAATAACATTGTATTTAAATAACGAGATTTACTAAGAAGTCATTTAAAATTTTAACAACTACGACCTTAGCTACAATTATTATGCATGATCACCTTGACGTCAGCAAAAAGGGATTTCGAAAAGTAGGGTTTTTTCCTTCTTTTTTTTTTTTTTAATTATAAACCAAATTTTCAGGTCGAAAGCCAAAACCCTTGAAAGTGAAACATGATATCACAAAGGTGTCCTTGCAGACTTCACCATTAAGCATTTGCAAACTCATTTTATTTATAATAAAAATAACAATAGATTACATATCTATAATTTTTAAAATATTAAATTTATTTATTTATTATTTAAATATTATAATTTGAATTTGAATCTAATATAAATAACAATTTATATAAATATTCGAATCAAATAAATATTTAAATTCATTAAATCAAAATTTTAAAAATTAAAATATAAAATTAATCAATAATTAAAACGTAAATAGATATTAAATTTAAATATTCGAATCGATCATTTATTTCAATAAAATAAATTAAGATAATAAAATTAAATATTTAATATTTTATAAATAAAAATAAATTCATATATTTAAAAATTTTTATCTGAACCTATTCGAATCTGCTAAAACTGTAGAGGTTTCTCCACATCCTTATATAATCTGAAAAGTACCCATTTCCAAGGATTGTTCAAGAAATAATGGGTCGGTCTTGGTGGTTTCTCAAATTTCTTCTTCCGTTGCTTTTGGTTCTCTTCTTTGCTCTCCCTCACGGTATTTCTTTGGTTTTTGGCCTTTTATTTTACACAGTGATCTGTTTTGATTTTCTTTTTTCTTTGTTTTTTAAGTCTTATACTTTCTTTCTCTTGTTTTCAATTCTTAGGATTCAGTAGAAAATCGATAGAGACTGTTGAGTTTGAAGAATCCGCTTCTCAATTGCAGCAGGTTTGGTTTTTCTTTTTTTCCTCTAAACTTTCAACAATTTTTATTTACAATTTTCAAATGTTCATGCAAAAGTTTCGATGTTGTGCATGCTATGAGTTATTGTTCACTTTAAGTCGATTCATGAATCATTCTTATAATTTTATATTTTTTGAAAAAAGATATCTCATAAAAAACACGGTGACCCCTTACTTCTGAGCTATGATCAAGGATTTATAATTAATTTATGTAGAATCATTAAGACTTTTAACAGATGATTGAGAGTTAGAACGAATTTTCACAAAGAGCATAATTGTTGACATAAATATCTATGAGATTATGCTTTTTTCTCAAAAATAAAAATAAAATAAAATCATATGAATGGTTCGTGTGCTTACCTAAAATGGATAATGCTTTATAGCATGCAGATACATCAAGATTAAGAGATAAATTTATGTTTAAAATAATGTTTGATTAGCAGGAATTTGCAGATACATCAAGGGAGATAGTTGAAATAATGGATTATAAAGATCCAGGACCAAATACTAACCCCAAAACTGGTTACGTGTTAAGCCCTCCTTCACAAGGCTAGTTAAGATTAGCCCGGATTTAAATTGCGATCGCAAAAGTATTCTCATTTACATCAAGTTTATTATGCTTGTAAAAGTTGTGATCAATAAATACCGACAATGAAAAATATCGAGCTGTAAAATAGTGATAGCAGTAATCTAAATTCTAAGAGATCTACTTTTATTCTTACCTTGATTATGTTTCAATGAAGCAGAAACTAAAATAGTTTGAGAGGTTAGGATTTTACTATGCTGATTTGAGTCAAGTTTTTCTTCCTTTGTAAAAAAAAAAACTATGGGCTCTCCCCTTTCACCTTAAATATGTCATGTAAGCAAATATTTATTCTCTATGCTGTTGGAATTTTTTTAACATTTAAGAAATTTTTAATTGTTATTTAGAATTTTATTTTTATGGAATTCAAGCAAAAATAAAGCATTAGTTATAATTTTATCTTGGCAATAGATGAGTAAATGGAATTTATTTATCTTTAGTGGGTAAAGACTTGTTTTACAGTAAATTTCTTTTACATAATTATTATAATACATAGTTTTATTTAATCAATTAATGATTTAATTATCTTATCAAAATAAAAAAAATAAAGAACTTTATTTATAATGAACTAATAAATATAAAATTAAAATTCAATTATAATAATAAAATTAATATATTATTTTAATTATATCTAATAAATATATAAAATTTTAATGATAAAAAAGATTTTAAAAATAATTGAGGTTATAAAATTAAAATAAATTATTAATTTTTTTAAATTAATATTTTTAAAAATAATATTATACTTAATTTAAGTTTGAATCAATTTTAGTTCAAATTATTTCAGGTATGGATCATTTTAGATTCAAGTTGGGAGGATTCAGTCATTGACTTCTTATAGTCAAATTGAGTGGATTGGTTTCGAGTTTAGGTTGGTTGGATTGGTTTTTTGAGTTCGATGAAAATTATTAGGTCTATAGCATTGTATCTATTGGGAATAGTGTGACGGCTCACAAGAAATATAAACAAGCAAGAAATAAAATAATACAATTTTAACGTGGTTCTGCTTTAATTGCCTACATCCATAACCTTAAAGGAGTAAAATCATCATCACTAACATAACTTATAACTTTTGCACAGACATAGTTACGAAATCTCTCCACAAATAACTTCTAACTTTTAAACTGATAAAGTTACAAACTCTCCTCACAATCAACTTATAATTTTTGCACAGTTAAAGTGATAAATTATCCAACACACAACTAATAGCTTTAGCATGAAGAAAGCTACAAAGCCTCTAATAAACAACTTAATCACTTTTGCATAAAAAAAAGCTACAAACTATCACATAATATGATAATGCAAGGTTTACATCTCTTTCATTCTTATTCTAAATGTCTATACCTATTTCTATATTTATAAGAACAATTAGTTGGTCAACAAAAATTCCAACTCACTAATATTTCTTTCTTTATTAAGAATATTTACTTATTAACTAAATTTAATAACTAAATAATCTACAACCAATAGAATTTAGCAAAATCTAAACTGATTTTCAAGTTGAATTTGAGTCAAATACCTAGCGATATCTATAGAAATTAAAATTTTTTTCATGATATATTTACTCCTTAAGAAATTGTAAAGATACACATTCGAACCAAAACCTATTAGTTTTTTATTTATTTTTGTTAATAAAAATTTGTTACTTTTCTTTTTTTAGTTCTTACAATTACTCCTAAATTGTTAAATTGCATTTTTTACAAACACTTTCAAAATCATCCAAAGTTAATTCTGTAGTCATTCAATTACATATATGCTTAGTAAATAAGTTGAATTATCTATATATCACATATGAAAATATAGCTATTTATCAAATAATTTTATTATCAAAAATATTATTTAATTATCAAAATTATATAGATCAAGATTTTCCAAATTTCATCTTAAATATTCTTTATTTTACTTCAAATAAGGCAGATACATTATGAGCTTCCTAATGCAAAATCCCATATTTGAAATATATGGTCGCCTACTTTATTATTATGAAATATCCGAAGCATTGGATGATTAGATTAATAAATATTTTTTTTATTGAAATTAAAATAAAATAACTTATTTTTTCATATAAACTTTAAGATGAAAATTTTTATTTATTTTTATTATTTTTTCTTTATCGATTATATTGCTTATATAAATATATATTTGCAATTTTATTACTTTTCCAAATTATTTAATTTTTCTTATGACATGTCATTTGGATATATAAATCTTGAAAACTTAAATTAACTTTGAAAACAGTATCAACTAATGTGTGTGTGTGTGTGTGTGTGTGTGTATATATATATATATATATCCATCCATCGAACGAGCCCTAAATTAGTATCATAATGTTTTAATATTCTAAGGCCCTGTTCGGTGGATTATCAGTCATTTTGACCCTAATAGGGCTCCGGTGTGGCACGACGAGAATAATTCTAGCCACACTGAATGTTGTCATGGAACAAGGCCTAAGGCTCCCTGTGGAACACCAGTGAGTGCCTTCTCACGACACCGTAAGCAAGTTTTATGATTTAAGGTCCATTTGCATCCCGATTACTTCCGATGGCATGTTTTTAGCCTCGATTCTAGTGAGCCAAAATAAAGGTCCAATGAGAAGTTAAACCGTCGGTGGATTTTTTTTTCTATTTACACTCTTATTTTTATCATCAATTTTTTATTTTATCTTATTATCTATAATTTTTATGAGAGTATATCACTTATAATTAAATGGTTAGTTTTTTCATTATAATTTTTTTACCATATTTATTTTAATATTTTATTCGTATTTTCTTTATAATATTTATTTTTGTGTTATTTTTTTTCAAATAATATTCGAAAATTTTTATTTATAATATGTAAAAACATAAATAAATATATTTATTAATATAATTAATTATATATACAAATTTTAATCTAATATCTTTAGTAGTTCTTTTAATATCACCATTGATTTTAATCTAACTGCTACAGTAATTAATTTTACTGTCATCACTATTTTAAAAATAACTGAAATTAATCTCACCATTCATCTAGATATAATCTGCCCCAAACGGATACAAAATCTAAGCACCCATATTTGCAAATAGAGTTCAAGGACCGAGTAGCTCACCTAACCCGATCAAACTCGACCCAAGTTGAGATATTACTTTTTATGATCCGAACTTACCCAATCCAAATCATTATTCATTATTAAAATAATATTTTTATTTAAATAAATAAAAATTTAATTTTAAAAATATAAAAATAATTTTTAAATATTTTAATACGTATTAAACAATTATTCAAGCCATCTAGTCGGGATGAGCTAATTTCGGGCGTGATCTAGAATTTCAAAATTTTCAGGCCATGGGCAGATCTATTTGCAAATATACCATCTCCAAAAACCCTATCTCATCCTTATTTATCCATTACGGATTTATCTAAATACCTTTCAAGACAAATATACTCATATGAAAGTTAATACTAATAATAAAAATAATAATAAACTTGTCACATCTTGTAGCTTCCTCTTTGTTATGACATTCATCATCTTTCAATTGTCAACTGCCAAATAAGTTCAAGGCAGCTCTGGTTCTCCAAGTAGCTTGAGTTAAAACCTAGTATGATATGAACATGAATTTGCACCATCTTCCTCAGACAAGCTGAACAATGACAACTAAAACTTGTTTTTAACCATTGAAAATAAATTGTACCTTGAAAACACTTATGCTTCATCAAAAAGGGAAAAAGGAGTCTAGATTGTAACTCGAAATCCTGAATTAACCCCGTTGAATTTGGTTTCGTATTGTTTGGCATACTTTCAAGCCTCTCTACGAACAAAATAGAGCTTCCCTATGACATGAAGAATGGCAACAAATGCTATGAAACTGATACTCATGACAAGCACAACATTCGGAGAGATCTTGAGACCTGGAGCGTCATCGGTGTAAAACTGAAGCATGGTCCCACTGGCACCTCCTGAGGCTGCACCGCTTGTTGTTCTCCTTCTAAGCATGCTTGCAGCAGCTGCTGCACTTCCTCTAGAGGGAGCTGTTCCACCTGCCATTTCTGTAACAAATAACACAACAAAGTTGAAGAAAGTCCCCTAAAGTACTTTTAGAAAACTTAAAGATAACTTATACTACTCTGACTCTTCATTTTCCCTAAAGTACATGTGTTCAAAACTTGTGTCTAATACATATTTGGACATAGGTATGATTCTCCAAACACATGGAAAAACTTTAAAAAAAGTTGAGCATACCATGTCGAATACATACCTGTATCCAACTCTCGACCCTGAGTCCGGATAACATAGATAACAGCTTTGCTAAATCAAATATACGTTCTGTTCCTTTTCAAGATATTAGTGCCTAAGGGACAAATCTTGAGAGCAACTATTCTACTAATAAGTTTTATCCAGAATATTTTTGTAGTTCATTTTTATGTAGTTAAAGATTTAAAGGGCAAACAAATAAATAGAAATAATCGAATAAAAGAAGATTGGAAATTTCTATGGCATCAAAAACACTGCCAATTAACAGAAGCTCTATGTTTGCAACTTTAGGAGACAAATTTCCTATCCTAGCCATATATTCAGAGACTATCCATAGGAAGCATCTCCGAAAACATATTGTTATGGACTTTGATGTAGGCTCAAAGGCAGGTAAAATGCATGGGGGAATCCAGATGCTATGGAACAACCAAGATTTATACCAGGGGAGTAAATGTCATCTTTACTGTTAAGGTGAAAATCTGGTTTTACCGTCAATCAAATGCTGAAAAGAGAAGGTATAGTGAGAGAAGTCGGAGTTCAACTCTGCTCCACCTCTTTAACAATTAAGTTAGTAAAGAGTGAAAACAGAGAGAGAACGTAGAAAAAGAGAGTCTAGTAGTAGTAAAAAGTAAGTCCGCTTTGCGAAGACAAGCTTACATTATATAGGGATAAAATCATAAAAAAAAATTACCTGAATCAGCATTAAAAAAAAGCTGATTGCTAATGTGGCTTTCTAACGTTGCCACTTGTATAAGATTTACCCGTGATAGCTTGGGGGCACAGAAATTGGCTTCACTTTTGCTACTTATGGCCGGTTGAGGTAGTATGTTGAAAGATTCTTAGGGTTTGAGACATTAGGGTTGGTAAGAATTCCAAATAAGATACAAGAGCTCTGGATACTTCGACATCAATACCACCAACAAGAACTTTCTGCAAATATTCTACAGTAAGCATGAACTATCACTCTCAAAAATTTTCTTGATTAAAACTGACAAAGCTTCAAATGACAAATACAATTTTCTTGATTAAGTACTAGATTCTCTCCTACTTTCTTACTCACTCTTTACTGAATCATCAAAGTCAGGCCAGAATTTCTCTTGCTAATCCCTTGACTTGCAAGTCACTAATTAAGCAGCAAGATTGATAGTAGCACCAGATTTTGACCTCCACATTATATTCGAGCTAAGTATGAGCATTTGGCATTGTTCGAAGAATACTTGTGTCTGAACTACATAGTTGAATTTTTACCCAGCTAGGCTTAGTAATTCATAATTAGGGAACAAGAAAAGAGTTGCTTCCTTATGGGAACTGCAAATTTTCCAATTTCAAAATAATCACACAACACTGATTGAGTAAAATGTGATCCCAGTTCCCAATTCCTTTAAACAAGCATCAGATTTAGAATAGCATACTAATCACACAGATCTTTCAAAATCCCAACATATCCAACAAAGCAAACAACTCAAAATCTTAATAACAAAGAGCTAATCACCCCAACCAGAGACAAAATTAGATTTTTTTTTCTGCTCCCAACATAGAAACATAACAGATAAAAACTTTGAAAGGAACAGAACAAATTAGTCAATGGAAAACGCAAGATCAGACGCAGTGTTAGATTTGATAAAAAAAAAAAAAGGTTATAAATTTCAACAGAATAGGTAAAACCCAGATTGACAAAATGGTTTTGAAGTAAAAAAAAAGTTTCAGTAAAGATCACGAAAAGGAAGCATTGTAGAGTGGATAAGTAAAGAACAGCTAGAAAAGTAGGCAGAGAGAAAAATGCTAAAGAACATCAATAGGAAAAGTATATCAGTCAAAGATACAGTCAGTATTAATAGATATATTATTTTTATTTTGATATAAATATATATTGATATCAATATATTTTAATATATTATTTTAAGTTCATTGAAGTTTAAATATTTTTAATTTATATATATATATAATATTTTTAAATATGAAATAAATAAGATTAAATAAATTTTATATATTAAATATTCATCAATTATATATAATATTTTTAAAAAAATTCATCGAATATAAAAAAGTCAATATCAGTTAATTAGCAAAGCTGAAATTTTTTAATGGTTGTTAAACTTATGATAATTTTATCTAATATTCATTAAATTTATGAGTAATTATGTATAATATTCGTCAGATTTAAAATCAATATTGGTTTAATTTTTTTTTACAAGCTTATATTATGTACTGACCGGTACAACTATTTTTAATCGATACTATCGAAATAAACCGATATCTATCGGTATGACCGGTACAAATCAAAATTAAAATCAAAACGAAATTAATTATCATCGATATCATTATATATTAAAATCAGTATCAATTAATATTTATTCGGTACCATCAACACTGATATAAGTGGAAGACTGAAAAGGTACATTTGAAATTCAACGGCGGATCTCAATCTGTCGCTTTGAAGGGTTTGGATCTATGAAAGACAAAAAGACTGCAGCTTTCTGAAAGGGGGGTTTACGGTGTTGATGAAAAGAAAGATGCGATAGCCTTTTTGTAATTTCAGTACAACTGCTCAGGCCCGGATCGCATCAGGCCGTAACCAAAAATAAATAAATAAATAAAATTTAAATTTAATATTTGATCTTGGTTTAAATTTATTATTGAAATATATATAAATACTTAAAAAATATTTTTATATTAATATATATTTTATAATTAAATTTAAATAAAAATATTATTTTATTTTATAATTAGTAATCTAAGATAAATTAATTAATTCAGATCATAAAATATCATGTCCAAACTTAATACGAATCTAATTATCTAACTCTTGAAAATATCTAAATTTTAGTAAGAGCCTTATTTTTTTTATAGCCAATAATTGAATATAAACCTTTTAGTAAATACTAAAAAATACAAATCGAGCAACTCATCTTGGGCTGACTTAAGTAAACCTTTTAATAATTTGAGCTAGTTTAATTCTGTTTAAATTATTGCTTATATGATAAAAAAATTATTTAAATTTAATTATAAATATTAAAATAAAATATTTTAATTTTTAATATTATTTTAAATAATAATACGGATCAATGGATTAATTTAAATTTAAATAAAAAAGTAATTTCTAAGCCGTTGTCGATACGACCTTGAACATCTTTACCTTGTATAAAATTTTAATCTTTCTTTTCCACATTAAATTTTGATAATTTTTTAATGGTAAAAATAAGTGAATTTTTAGGTGAAAATAAAATTAGGATGTTGTAAAATAAAAATAAAATATTCAAATCAAAGTACATGAACATTTCCCTTCTTCCTATTTTGAGATTTTGGAAATCAAACATGATTTAATAGTGAATAATTAAATAACAAATTAAAAATTTAAATCTCATCGATATAAATGAATATATGATATCTCAAACATAAATACAATATTTATATTAAATGTGTATATATATCATATTAATTAGATTTAAATATATCGTATCATATTATTATATTATTTTTAAGTTTATTAGACTTAACATGATTGATTCGAGTATGAGGCATAGCAGATTTGAATAGCCTCATGCAAATGTAATTAAGATTGCCTGTGACAAAGTATCTCTGCCTCTGCCTGATTTGGTTTTGAAAAGTACCCAGTGTTTTTGTTTTCTTCTGTTTTGTAACTCATTAGCCCCACTGTTGCTCCATTCCAATGCATTTAATTTCTTTTTTTTAAGTTTGTTTTTACTAAAAGGTAAACACGAATAGCAAGTTTCCTTTAAATTTCTACACTAAATCATTTATAGAAATAATGAAATAAGAAAGAAACAGGAACATTGTTAGATTGAGAAACCAGTGTTAGTTCATCGGTTGTTCAAGTTTGGGATTTTCTCAGAATGGCTTACAAGGACAAAGATGCTGATATGATAGGTGATGATATAATATATGATGTCTGACTGAGGCTGGCTCTGAGCTCATGTTTGGACATATTTTTCAGTTTCTAAATCCTTTTTTACCTGGTTTTGGAAACCCTTTTTCTTTCATTAAGCTCCTACTCCAAGAAAATCTATAAAGCGTGGTGATGATAGTGGTGGAGCAGTAGTCTCAAAATGGCTTGCTACCGTGTTCTCTGCAGCTGACGATGGTGATGGTGATGGTGATGATGATGGTTTACTGATGAATGTGACCTGAGATGCTGCTGATACTATGGAGTCTGAGAAACCAGATGGTTGATGGTTACTTGATTGCACCCTTAACATCTGTGAAAAAGGACGAGAAATAATGGGATCGAAAATCCTGCAACTTGAACCTTTTTGGCTCCTGTAATCTGCAAAAACCACCCAAATTGAAACCTTTAACTAACCAATGAAAGGAAACAAATCACAAATTTAGATGTAGATATAGATAAATGACTTTCTAAAGATCTTTCGATTATCGTACGCTTACGTCTAAATTCAAATAACTGAGAAACTAAATGCATAAAAGTAATATGAAATGACAGAAAGTAGGGGTTGAAAGACAAGGTACAAACCAGAAAAGAAATCTAAGGGTATCTTGTTTATAGAAATTCCTTCACCGGGAGAAAAAGAGTTGTAGCGTTTAGACCCAAGAAACAAATCTCCACCATTGATTGCAGCAGCTCCATGCCTTGAAGTCTTGCTGCAAGTGCCATTAGAAGCAACAGATGATGAAACTAAATATGGGTTTTTAATGGAGTTTGTCATGTTGCTAATGGCCGCCTCTGGGCGATCGAAGTTCCCATTTTCTTCTTCGAACTTTCTTTGAACAGCTCGACTTAGCTTCCTCCTTCTATAGGCACCGGCTTGCTCCCTGTATTTCCTTGCCATTATAACATGCCAATGGTTTTTAATAGCATTATCAGTTCTCCCAGGGAAAAGCCTTGCAATCATGGCCCATTTGTTACCATATGCTCTATGAGCTGCCATGAGCCTCTCTTCTTCCTCTTCACTAAAAGCCTTTTTGTTGATCCCTGGGTCAAGTTGATTAAACCACCTCAATCTACAGCTTTTACCTTCAAATTAACACAAAATTTGTCAATAACAAATTCAAGCACAATCCAAAAGGAAAAAAAAGTGGAACTTTGCAATGTATTTCTTTGACTGACTTCTACCTGTTCTTCCCTGCAACTTCTCAGCTATAAGGTTCCAGTTTTTAGGTCCATAAAGTGCAACAAGTTCCGTAAGTTTGGAGTCCTCAGCAGGTTTCCAGTGGCCTCTAGCACAAACTTTTGACTGCCCAACATCCTTCCCATTGAGAAAACCATCACCATGGTTATTATATTCACTCATATATATCATTCTTCTCCTCATGTCTTCCATGGAAACTGCATCAATGGATTCAGAGGCCTTAGAAAAATGATCAGCTGCATCACTGTCTTGACCATCCTTTCCCAAGCTACAAGGACATTTCATTATATATGAAAACCCCATGGAAACATTCATAGGATCATCGTCATCATCATCATCATCATCTTCATCACCACACTAACATATATTTTGTGAAGAAACATGAAAGCTTGGAGTAATAGAAAGAGAATTCATATGTGTTTTATAATATCTCCATTGATGAGCCTTGAATGTGGGATATATGCTGATGCAACAATTGTTGCCATTACTTTCTTGGTTACAACAGTGGGCTATTGCGGAAACTGTTGCAAGTAATCTTCATATTCCCAAAATGGTAAAAGGAAATTGCAGATGAAAACAAAGAAGTATTCATTTTTTTTAATATTTATATTTAATATTTGTATCTTACATATATTTAAATATAAATATAAAATATAATTTTTTAAATATAAAAATAATTTAATAAATTAAATATAAATATATTAAATATATATGTATATATATTCGGCACTCAACTGAATTTTAGTATCATGTAGAGAAATAAGCGAGAGATCGGAGAATTACCGGGAAAAATAATAATAATAATAATAATAATAAAAGTTGTTTTCCAAGAGAAAAACTACAGCACATTCATCTTCCGTTGATGTAGTTTCACTGTAGTCTCTGACAGAAATCTGACCTCTACTTTGACAATTTCTGCCCAAATACAGATTTCTACGCTACTTTATAGCCCGTGAAGCATACACAAATCAACCTTAACTTTAACAACAAAATCAAAGTTGCACTCACTTTGATTGTTTTGTTTTTTTGACAATCATGTATTGTCAGATTTTGTCCGAGTATGACTAATATACGTCGATTTCCTTTGGGTTTTGCTTATAACTATTGTTACTTTTGAGTGCTGTCACAAAGAGTTGAAGAAGTTTAACAAACAGAAAAATCCTTAGGAATCAAAAACTTTCCTGCTCGTTTGGTTTTGTTTAATTATTATTCATAATTGCACTATTAGTAATACAAAGTTAACATTTTAAGTGGTTGATTTCAGGATTGTTAGTACCTAGTAGTTACCTTTAAGATGGTTAAAATCCGATTTCCGGGTCTCCTTCTTCGTTGGAATTGCACAAAAAGGATGAAACCATTTGCCTTGTATTGTTAGGCACAAATGTGTATATTTTTCTGTACATGCATAAATCCCATTTTTTGCTAGCTACTACTATATTTTGATAAGAAAACATATAAAATGTAAAGAGGGTGCCAATGTCAAAAGACCAAGTAATTCGTGTATCTATATATTTTATTGTGTTATAATTATATTTAAAATCTTTTATATTTGTATAAATTTTAATATAATAATAATTTTTATTATATAAATTTTAAAATACATATTTATACTATATTTTAATTATTTTATTTATATTATATTTATATAATAATACGTATCTAATATTACCATTCCGAAAGGGTTTGGTGCGGTCTTTGAGTGATCTTCACCATATCTGCACCCTTCTACTGCTACTGCAATTCTGGAATAAAACGAAAACTCAGAGTGCATGAGCGAATGAAATAGTTAGGTGCCTTTCCCCAACGGTGAGTGGGGTTTGAAAATGTAGTTCATCCGCGTCACTAACACAAAAATGGATGTCACCTCATGTCAAGTCTGAACTCTCTTAATTAGTTTTATCGGTATTGTATCGGTATGTATTGATTTTGACATATAACAGTACTGATGATAGTTGATTTCAGTTTGTACCAGCTGTATCAGTAAGTATCGGTTTTTTTTTGTGATACCGGTCGAAAATAGCTGTATCGGTGCGTACATAATATAAGCTTGTAAAAAAAAGTTAAACCAACATTGATCTTAAATCTAATAAATATTATACATAATTACTCATAAATTTGATGAATATTGAACATAATTATTCATAAATTTAATTATCATTAAAAAATTTCAACTTTGTTATTTAACGGATATTGATTTTCTTATATATGATAAATTTTTTTTAAACATTATATATAATTGATGAATATTTAATAGATAAACTTTATTTAATCTCATCTATTTCTTATTTAAAAATATTTTATATATATATATAAATTAAAAATATTCAAACTCCGATAAATTTGAAACGGTATACCAAAATACACTGATATCGATATGTACCTGTATCAGAATAAAAACAATATACTCATCGGTACAGTACTAACTACCTTACTCTTAAATCACACAAAGAATTTTTATATTGGTGTTTTATATTCATGTTTCATAAGCATAATACAAAATTATTATATTATCACTACGTTTATTAAAATGAGGTGAATTTGTGTTATAAAAATTACTAAATCCACATCCAACCTTAAGCCCATCTTTTTCCCTCCTTCGAAATTGGGTTCTCTCAAGTTTAAAAAGCAAGGGGGCACTGATGCTGCCCTGTTGAAAGGTCTCCTTGCCCTTGCTAAAGGTTCCTCTATATTCCCTTTTGATTCAAACAGGCAAAGAAATAAGGACAAACAAGCCTTGAAAACAAAACACGAGCCACTTCCCTAGCTATAAAATGAATCTATATCTTCACACACCCAGAAATCCAGTAAAAAATAACCTGGAACTCTCTCCAACTTAATCATAAGGGTCCATAACACGATTTACAACTGTTAGTTTAAGATTATATCACTAATATTTATCGTAATTAATACATTAAGTCGACAATTATGATAAATACATAATAATTTAATAACAGAACTACCATTGCGTGAAATACTATCCAACTTCTGAATTTTGGAAAAGTGTAACAGCCAATGCATTAAACTCCCCAAGTCAGCTTGGACCCACCACCTTCACCTCTTTTTTCTGGTTTCAATAACTTCCAAAACACACTCAGATTATTACATTAATTGTCAAAATCTTTCAGGTTTTTGAGTTTTAACTTTACAATCCCCAAAGAACTTCAAAAATTTTGTATGATTGTGTACAAAAACTCAAGTTTCAGGGATAGGGTCAGAAATATTTTATCTCAATCTATTGTCATTTGAATATTTCTAGGAAAAGATTAAAAAAAATACTTCTCAATACTTGTTATTGTTTATGTTATTTTAAGTGTTAAATAAGGGCATCTATCTAATATGATTATACTTAATTTTTATTATATATTTGGATGTTTAGATTTTATAATTTTAATCAAATATGTGCTTAAGACAAATAACTAGCACCAATATTAAAAAAAAAAAAAAATCTAAATACCATACTTTAGTGCCACAAGTTGAACAAAAGATGAATAATGTTAAATAGGATATTAAAAAGAAAAAAAAAACAAAGATATTGTATTTAGAAGGAAGAAAAAGTTACCACTACAAAGTGCAAACTTCATATGGGTAAAATTAGGTGCTAAAATCTTTACAGTGCATTAACCAAACGTTTGAAGGGGATTATTATTAAAAAAAAAAAAAGGGTTAATTACATAAATAGTCATTAAATTATATTATTTTTTAATTTAGTATCTGAAAAAAAATTTAATTTAAATAAATATTTATTTTATAATTTTATTAAATACATAAATATTCTGTATTAACCTCATTAAATAAATATTGACAAGATATTTAACATTCAATATAATTATAAAATATGAATTTTTTTCAATAATGAAGTAACATTTTTGTACAAGTTGTCTAGGTCCAATGTTAGTTACCACATATTTGTAAAGCAACCCTCTCCTGCGGTGTCAAAAGAATGGTAAACCATATTCTCAAGGCAAACTCACTGCCTTGGATAACACCTAAATTATTGGCACATGCCAGCAGCATTAAATAAGCTGAGATTAGCTCTTGTTCTACAATTTTATTGCATCACTATTTACCTTTATATGAGCCTAGAGACCTTGATTGCCTTTAGACATGAAACAACAGAATGCAGGCTACATTGCCAAAGGAACTGGACTTATTTTCTTGAAAAAATCGATATATATATTTATTGTTTAAATGAATATATGAAAAATATTTTTTATTTTTTTCTCAAAAACTTGTATTAACATGAAACTTGTATTAGCATAAAACACCGATTTATTATTTATTATGATTTTTATTTTAATTTATATTCTTAGGGATGTAAGAATTGATTTTTTTTTTTTAATTTTAAGAAATGATTGATCTTTATTTAAAAGAAAAATTTTTATTAACTAAATTATTTTTTGTAAAATAAATATTAAAAAATTACAAAAATATATATTTTTTTAAATTATGTTTCTCGAAGCAAAGGATCTAAAAGAATTTTACTATGAAAAGCAAAGTACGTAATGCTACTCCCAGATTAGGCTACATTGCTTTTTTTCTTATAAAAAAACATACTAAGAGACCTTAAAATGTCTTCGATGACAGACTTGTCCGTCAAAATAATGTAGTAGTTATGTGTACTGTACTTCACATTGAAGATATCAAATCAAACACACTGTCGGCATCAATCTAGACCGGTTTAAGGGGTTTAAGGGTTGCCCTGAATCAGATTTGAATTGGTTTTCTGTGATTTGAATTGTCATTTTTAATTTAATCATAAAACTGTAAATAATAATATAAATTATTTTATGTATTAATATATTTTGAATAATAATTCAAGTCATCAAATGAGGTCGAGCTAAATTTAAATTTAAACTTACATTTTAATTTTTTTTATTGTAATCCAATCTATGAGTAAGTCTAAGTCTTTTCTAAAGAATTAAACCTATGTAAGTTGAGACAATCTTAATTGGTGTTACATCCTTTTGAAAGTTGTGAATGATGTTGCTGGTTATTTTTAATGTCGAGCGTTGTTCGCTTTGGTTTTAAGATATTAAAAATTGAATAAACTTAGAAAATCGATTGACCTTATTGAAATATGAAGGGAATCAAATTAACAAAATCGAAATTAATCGATTAGGTTCGATCAGTTATTTTGGTATCTCACTCATGTTGGGTTGGTGTAATGTTAATTGGATTTAGGTACTTTTAAATAAAAGTAATATATATTTTTTAGTTATTGGTTTTTTGATAGGTTTGATTTAGAATTGCTAAACAATCACTTAAACACGTTAAAACAGAATTATCTAATAGAATAAAATCAAACTAAACAAATCAAATTGAATGAATCAAATTGTGATTGATTAGTTCAATAAATTGACATTTTGCTCACTCTTAGTTATTGCCAAATATTAGTTTAGAAATTAATCTAAATTTAATTTAGTAAATTTATGCAATCACTTTCAAAAATTAATATTTAATATAAATTTCAAATTCAATTTTTTATACCGTAACCCCTTTCTATGTTCTCAGACAATGAGTTCTTAAAGTAAAAAAAATACATTAGATCAGAAAGAGAAAGCTTATTCAATTTGCCAAAGTAATGAACATGGTATCAAGTTACATAACCATATAGAATCAAATTTAAGCTTATCAGCAGTGGCTATCACCCCACTTGTATCTAATTCTACTAACCAAGAACTGAAACAGGAACAAATAGTTAGCTTGGACAAAAAACTACTCATATTTCAAAACGGGTTTGAGTTGGGCAAAGCTTATAACGTGCTAATATTTTGCATGGCTTAACCCGACCTATCAATAAGTTTAATAAAATAATATAAATACGACATAAATATACAAATATATCAAAATATAAATAACACATATTATTAATAATTAAAATAAATATAAATATATAATATTTTAAATATATAAAAATATGAGTATATAAATTATTACGCGTAGACTATAGGCTAACACCAGTTTGCGCATGGGCCATTAAAATATCAGTCTAATTTAGCCTCTCGTAGAGGTATCTTGCCTGTAAAATGAACATTTCATTTTTTGAACCCCTTACTAAGCTTATGCTCTACACTTCTTGTTCCTGCCCCAAGTTTTTTCTTTTAATAAATAAAATAAGTCAGTTAATAAAGTAAATTAGGGAGGGAGCATTGCCATACTATTTAAACGAGGGTTTCCCTTTTTAAGCTTTGGTTTTTAGTTTTAGATGGTTCCCTTTAGTCTAAACCCGTTAACTAAATTTGGATCAAATCAGAATTTAGATTGAAAGAAGTAGGGGTGAGTATCAATATGTTTGAATCAGTTTAACCAATCAAATTTGACTAATTTAATTTTTGAAATTAATCAGTTTCAAAAATCAGTTTATTTAATTAGTTCAGCCGATTTTCAGTTTTCAAAATTGACAATCAAATAGACGGAACAATCAAAATTTTATAATATTATATATAATTTATATTGTATAGTATATAATATTTAATATATAATTATTTTTATATAATAATATAAATAATTATGTTTTAAAACCTTGAAATCAATTAAACCGGTCGAACCGACTGGCTTCAGTTCGGTTTGATTATTTCGATTTTTAAAAACTTGTTAAGTCAATTTAAAAGTTTAATCGGTTTAATCAATTTTAAAAATTTTAAAATCGAACCAACCGAACTAACCAAATATCACCCCTAAAAACAGAGAGAAATTAATTGTTTTGTTGCTTCCAAAAAGTGGGATTGTCCAATCTACTGCTATAACAATTAGAGGTAACAAAAAGACAGGTTCGAATCCAGTTGTTTTCAAATTCAAGTTATTTTGAGTTCATATTCATTTCAGATTGAATTATCTCAGGCTTGGATATTTTAGAATTTGTTTTTTTTTTTAGGTTTTGGTAATCTACGAGTGGGATCATTTCGGTTACGGATTTTTTTGAGTTTGGATTATTTTGGATTCAAATAGTTCGAATTCAGATGAACTTAGACGAATTCAAAAAATTTTAGAATTTTGTGTTTTATAAATAATTTTTTTTTTACTTTTGATTGTAATAATTAATTTTAATTTTACGTAGTAATAAAATTACTAAAATTAAAATTTTAAAAATTAATAAGTATTTATATAAATATAAAATTTTATAATAATTTTATTTATATATTGAGTATCAATATATTGTATTTAATATTATTTATAATTTTTAGTATAATATCATTTATGTTCAAATAAAAGATAAGTGAATAATTTCACTATATATATATGTATACTTATAGTAAAAATAAAAGATAATTCGTATATTTTGATACTTCTTATTATTTACAGTTACTATATATTTATACATTTGTTAGCTTTTATGATATTTAGTATTAATATAATTAACGATTAGATAAAAATTTTTGTTTTATAAGTGAGCAAAAAACATAAATAAAATAACACTAAATAAAGCAAATGTCAAAAATCATTGGGTTACATTTAAAAAAAATATCATTAGAATAAAACATGTTGTAACTAAACTCATAAACATGTATATTTATAACTTTTTACTCTTAAGCCAATAACTAATTTGGCTCTTATTTACTTAGTCCCACAATTTTTTATTTTTTCTTTAATTTATTTTGTTTTATTAGATTTTTAATCTATTTATAATAATTTTTTAAGGTTGCATTTGAAAATTCAGATTTGAAAATTGGATTTGTATTTCAAAAATAATATAAACTGTGCAATAAAACACCCTAAATATAGTATTCATAATTATTTTTTAAATTCATGGATTAGTTAGATACTTAGATGCCTATTTAATGGTAAATTTGAAATATTAATAAATATTTGTGAATTTGAAATTCATGCTTTTATGCTTTTCAAATATGTAATCATATTAAATTATAACTAATTTAATCATAATTATGAATTTTATTCTCATAATTTTAATAGCAAATGAAATCCAAAATTTCAAATTATATAATATTGATGTAATTTTAATATTTGAATATTTTGACCAACACTATATATATCAATTAGTTATTTAAATTACTTTATTAAATTATAATACTATTATTTACTTTTATAAAATAAGTAATTTAATCAATTTAAACTTTTAATTTAATTGTACATTTATTATTATATGAACTGACTTTTTATTATAGGGTTTTAGAGTTTATAAAATTAGATTTATATCATATATAATGTAATTGAATTTATTTTGGATGAGATTAGAGAGATTTATGATAAACTTGATGTTCTTGATTATTAAAAATATATATAATTTTAATATCACATTCTTCATTAATGGCAAATGATATATTGATATTTTAGCTACTGTAATTACTTTGAAATTAATATTTAATATGGGTATTAGAGTTATCAACAAATGAAAAGATTGTCTTACATCTCATAATGCAAAATATTGAAGAATTGAAAAACTTCATTGCTTGATTTTAGGAATTGAAAATTATATTTTATTTAAATATATTTTGTTTGAATATTGTATTCTTTAATTTAATTATTTATTTTTTTAACTTTATAATTTGATTTACAAGATAATATTTTTATTTTCAAGTAAATTTAATAGTTTATTTGTTTGAAACACTAAAAGAAATATAATTTAAGGTTAAATTTGTTAATAATGTTATTAGTTTTATACAAAACATCAAGTGCAATAATCTGTGGAAATTATAATATCATTTTTGTATATTTGATTATTATTGCATTTAAATTAAATTTTAAATGTGGAATAAGTATAAAAATATATAATACATGATTATTTTATAATAAATCAAATGTTAAATTAATAATACTATTTTTTATTTTTATGATTAATTGTTATAAATATAATAATAGTATTAGTAAAAACTATTTGATTCATGTTTAATATGTTTTAAATAAATTTTATTTCACAATCTAATTTAAAGATTTACTGTTATTTACTTTTATTGATAATACATTATTAAATATTATTGCATAATAATTATAAATACCTTTTCGTAAACTAAATATTTTTATTTAAGAAAAATTTGATCATTTATTTATTTAAACTGTTATTTTAAATAAAATTATATAATCATAGTTCAAGTTTTTTTTGTTATAAATTTGGGTTTTTATGGGTTTCAAATCGAATTGATCTCAAGTTCAAGCTCAGGTCTTAATTGGATTCATGCCTTTTGCAGGTTTCGAGTTTTTTGGGTTCAAATTTTGTTTGGTTTCAAATTTTTTCAAGTTCAATTTTTTTCGAATTCAAACCTTTAATTTTTTAAATCAACCCGAATCGAATTTGATCTCGAATAGGCTTAAAAGGGCTTTCAAGTTTGAACCTACTTGCCAGCTCTAATAACTATCTAATGGACCACAGGATTCAGCATTACAACTTTGAACTTTATTAGTTTAATATTTAAAAAGAATTTGTTGCACACACATGAACCTTTACGCTTTAGATCTCTATGTAAAAATATTTCAAAGGATTCACAATTGTTCAGCAGTTTCAAATAGAATTAATATTTGGTTTATATTTGTGAAGCTCACATTCGCTTATAACAATTAAGTATAATAGGTATGTAAATACCGATTTGAGGTAAGAAAAACATAAACAATGACCTTTTTAATTATTTTTACATTTTTCTTTTGAAAATCATATAATCTCATACTAACTTAGGCATCGAAGCTCATTATTGGATACAGACTCCAATACCCCTCTGATATCTCTCATACTTGTAGATTAACTCAAGCTTTAACCCGACAATCTTTGAAAATCCATTCAACTCCACTGTTAAGAAAACATCAAAACTATTTTTCATGGCCAGATACTTATAGCAGCACAAGAATCCACAACGCATGCAAAAACGATAATCCTTTCCTTTAAAAAATAGCACTTTTAATGTAATATTTCAAGCAAATGTAATGAAAAAAATAAGCCATCGCCTAGACAACAAGTCTTGCTAGTGCTCCAAAAAAAAAAAAAAACTGAATTCTTCTTTGTTGTAAATATTCTAGTGTAGCTAATACATGTTACATGCAAATTCTTGGTTTATCAAAATAACTGCTTTGCTCACATGGTAGTCTTTTGAACATTCCAAAAAATGGATGGGAATAAATGATAGATTATGGATTGTTATATTGAAAATATATATTATTCTAATGGAATATCAATAACATTCTGCCACTAAGAATTCAAACAATAAACATAAAAAAGATCAAGCAACTATGGCACACAGTATGACATTGATGAATCAAATTGGAAGGAAATAATCTCTTATTAGAACTTCAGTGAAACATAATAACACCAGAGAGCAATTTGAAAGAATCACTTTAGATAAAAGCAAAGAGTCCAAGTATATAGTTTAAGGTTGTGTTTGTCAACGATGCTATTCGGTTTTGGGTAAATGTCAAATATAAGTATGTGACTCATATGGGTATACTCAATCTTTCTAAGTTTTCTCCTATGTTTGGAGGATTATAGTTACTAAATATGTCTAAATATGTTCAAGGCACAAATGTCAAACACGGGTATGTAGAATTCTAGATTACTTTGAATCTTGGGATTATGAAGAGATTTCCTTGAATCTTAGAATTATGAGGGGATTTCATGATCATGTTGTAAATATTTTTGTTGGATTAGGAAAATAATATCCCTGATTTTTAGGAATTAATTTGATTTATATTTATTTTGATTAGTTTAATTACCTAGAACATCATTTACTTAACCATATGTATATAATAATGTAATCTGGCCTTCTTTTCAGTATAATTAAAGATAATTTCTCTCTCAATCTTATGTTTCCTTCTCAATTTTCTTCAATTTTTCTTTCTTAATTTTCTTCATGCTATCAGAGACATCCCTTTAAGTCAATCCTATATTGTCTTTCTCCAGACCATTACTCCTTCAATGTTTCTTTTTCTTGATTCATTTTAATCACCAAATCTCGTGGCATCTGAATCAAGCAGCTTCTCGGAGTCCACATTTGGCCAAGGATTCGTGAATACTAGTGGATTAGATGGCTCTATTCTTTTCATCACCAAACACAAGTTAATCGACCATAATTATCTACAATAGGCTAAACCAGTGATAATGTTCATCTTAAGCAAAGGTAAAGATGATTATCTCACAAGTGCTGCAATCCTACTGAGGAAGGATAATCCAAATTTCAAGATTTGAAAATCAAAGAACAACATGGTCATGTCATGGTTAATTAATATCATGGATAATGAAATAAGACAAAATTTCCTATTCTATGATATCACTAATAAAAATTGGATGGCTACAAAAGATACATACTCTAGCTATGGTAATACAACCAAGCTTTTTGAAATCAAAGGTTCTCACCATGATTTCAAACAAGGTAAGATGTCTGTCACAATGTTATTATACCCTCAGTCGCTACTGACAGCAACTAAATATGTTTGAGAGTCCAAATTATAAATAAACAGAAGATGCAAGTAGACATAAGAATATTATTGAAAAGGAAAGGATTTTCAAGTTTTTGTTAGGCTTAGATAAATCCTTTGATAAATTCTTGATGCCAAGCCTTTTCCATCAACTGAAAAGCATTCTCTGAGGTTCAAAGAGAGAAAAGGAGGAAAAAGTTAATGATGGGAACTTAGTCATCTTTATGTACTCTAAAATGTTTAGCCCTTGTATAATTAAAGACAAATTCAACCAAAGACTCATAGCAGAAAAAAGACAAATCTTGGTGTGATCACTATTGTTGCCTAGGCCATATTAGGGGAACTTGTTGGAAGATACATGGAAAGCCTTCAAATTGGAAGATGAGTAAAAAGAAAACCCAGGATATTGCAACAGATTGAAAAAGAAAAAAAAAATGAATCTGCTTATTTAAGCAAAGAACAAATTAAATTGCTACAAAAGATGTTTAGTCTAGGATCTTCTCTTACTCCAATTATCTCATCTAGGTTTACTGCACAAAAAGGTAATTTTTTTTACTACTTTGCATGCTAAAGCCAAGGACTCATCAAATTGGATCATCGATTCAAAGCTTTAAACCACATGATTGGTGATGCATCATTATTTCGTGAGTATAAACCATGTCATAAGAACTACAAAGTCAAAATAGCAGTTTGCTCTTTTTCTATGGTGATTGGTAATGGGAAAGTGATCATTTCATAAGACTCTTGTGCTTGAATTAGTCCACTTAGTTCCTACTTTGACTTGTAACTTACTGTCTATCAGTAAACTTACTAGGGACTTAAACTTCATTGCTAAATTTTCTTTCACCCATTGTTTGTTTCAGGATTTGGATTTAGGGAAGACGATTGGCAATGATAAGAAAAATGAAGGACTTTACCAATTAGGGCAAATGATTGACCTAATAATAGAGGTCACTATGTTTCTCTCTTTGCAACCAATAATTATAAGTCTGATTCAAGCTTTCTTTAAGATTAAAAAAAAATGCAATTATGTTATGGCATTTTCATCTAGGTCATCCAAAATTTACACACTTGTCAAAATTATTTCCATCATTGTTCATTAATAAAAATCTCAAATCTTTCCAGTGTGAGGTTTGTTAATTATCTAAACATATATCGTAGTTCCTATCCTTTTCAAAATTACAAACCTTTTCAGCCATTTTTTGTTATTCATAATGACATTTGGGAATTTTCTTGGGTTTAAAACATTACAATGGCAAGATGGTTTATATTTTTTATTGATAATCATTCTCGAATTACATAGATATTCCTTATGAGAGAAAAATCAAAGGCAGAATCCATATACAAAAACATCTTATGATTCAAAATCAATTTCATGCTAAAATTTAAGCACTTAAGACTGATAGTGCTAACGAGTACTTTAATTCAATTCTTATGGATTATCTTCCAAAAAATGGCATCATTCACCAAACTTTTTGTGTAGATATATCGCAACATAATAGGATAGCCTATAGAAAGGATAGAACTTGCTTGAGGTAGTTTGATCTCTTATGTTTACCAGAATGTTCTAAAACAATTTTGACGGAGGCAGTCTTAATCACAACGTACTTGATTAATAAAGCCTTCAATAACCTTGAAGTTTGAGACACCTTAACAAGTTCTTAAAACTTTTCCTCAAATCCAAATTGTTATTAATATTCCTTTTAGAGTTTTTAGGTGTTTGACCTATGTCCATGTTCCTTTTCATCAAAGAAAAAACATTGATCTGTCAAATGTCTTTTTCTAAGGTACTTGTCTCACCAAAAGGGATACAAATGTTACCGCCTCTCTACTTGAAAAACGTACAATAATATAGCTATGACATTTCTTAAAAATTTGCCTTATTATCCTATAGCTCATATTCAGGAGGAGAAGCTAATTAACCAATAAAAACTTGATATTCCAGTGAGTTTTCCCAAGTCTAAACCATAGTCAAAAGTAGAACCATCAATTCCCATTCTTACTCACAATTCTCTAAAAGGAATAAGCAGATTAAAGTTTACACAATATGCCAAAATGGACCCTAAATTGGTGGAAACGTTTCCTGAGCCTTACCAAATAGATGTCCCAAGTCAAACTCCCATAGAAGTTATTCAAGGTAACACAGATTCTCATTTCTCTATAAATGATTTGTGTTTAAGTGATAATTTCCATTTTCTTATTTCCCAGAGAAAAGAGGGTCAAATTTTGTACTTAGCACCCCATTTCACATTTTGTTTCTTATGAAAAATTATCTTCTAGCTTTCGAGCATTCACTTCTAATCTAAACAGAATTAAAATTCCAAGCTACATACAAGAGGCTTTACAAAAAATAAGGAAATCAAAGCATTACAAAAAGAATGGCACCTGGAACTCACCCAACTACCTCAGGAAAAACACCCTGTGGGATACAAATGGGTTTTCAATGTCATATACAGGTCAGATGGTAGCATAGACTACTATAAGGCAAGACTTGTATCAAGAGGCTTCGCACAAACCTATGGGATTGATTATTAGGAAAAATTTGCTTCTGTTGCAAAATTAAATACAATTCGAGTTTTACTATCTTTGGCAGCCGATATCAAATGTGTTTGTATCAAATAGATGTTAAAAACGCATTTCTTAATAGATCTTGAAAAGGAAGTTTAAATGAAATTCCTTCAATTCTAAAACATTCCAACAATAGCAATCAGGTTTACAAACTTAGGAAATCACTCTATGGGCTCAAGTAATCACAAGAACATGGTTTGAGAGATTCACTAAGGCTATTAAAGAGCACAAATACTCACAAAGGCAGTTCAGTCATACTGTTGGAATTCAGATTATGCTCAAAAGTATAAAATAAATTTAATAACAATTTATTAAATTACACAGTGGAAAAATTAAATTAAAACAATATTGAATTCCATCAAAGAATCAACTTACGCATTTTAAACCAATCCAAAAAGAATTCAAGAACACAAAAGCAAAAATCATACCTCAAATCGGGATTGTCTGAATCCCTATTTAGATTTGATCTCTTTCTGCTCTTGTACACGAAACCCGCTTATCGCAAACCAAAGTCATCCAATCATTCGGCCTCTAACGGTGATCCACGCGAGTAACTCGAGAAGCCTCCACAAGGTAGGGATGTTTTTCAACTAAGAGTCATGCTAATGGCCTAGGTTTCATAAACCTTCAATTGATCGATTATGTTAGCTGTATTAAAAACCGAAAGCAAGAAAAATATTTTTTCCTAAAAAATTGGATGCGGCTAAACCTAATTGCTAAGAAAAAAAACGTTATTTTTTTATAAATCAAGAACAACAAAACATGAATTGCATCGTTAGGATAAATGCTTATTGCCTTTTTGGCGTAATTACACTTAGGCATTAGGACTGGTTAAACTATTCAATTAAGACCTTAAGAGATGAATATCTTTATAATTTAATCCAATACTATTTTAATTCCATGAACTCACCTTTATGTGTGACCTATTAGGCTCTTAATATGTTGGTAATAAATATAAATTAGTTCGGTTAAGAATATTTATATTTATAAACCATGAATGGCATCCGATAATGCATCATGGCCACCCAAATGCCAGGAAAGTCAATATGGTTTGACAAGCCTTGTAGTGTATAGTATCAGTATAATTTGATCTATTAATCATATATCTTGAAAAGAAAAAAGCATGGTGCAATGTCTACCCTTAGCCCATTCCGTATTAAGCCTATAGTTCCTAAGTAACTCCATAATCAGAATTACATTGGCCAAGGACTTTGAGTTAACATGGGCCAAGAACAAATGAGATATATTCGCTTATATCACTTAGAGTGATGAATCCTCACTGGACCACTCATCCACTTTCAATATGCGTCATAACACCCAAAACCACCCTACCTTAGGCATCCATCAAAGTGAACCCCATCATGATGATCTCTAAGTATGTTATTTCACATACAAGGTAACCTAGTGTCACAAATCTAAGGATTACTTATATTACTGACACATGAGAGTATTTCCATAGACATCTGAGTGAAATACCAAATGAAACTCTGCTAGAAAGTCATGTTCAATGAACTTGTTACCATAATAAATACTCATACGTTATCCTCAAGTATCACTATATTTCAACTCATGAGATTAGTTGTATGCATCATATGCATGGAGGCTTGTGCACTGTCAATTACCAGTCTTGATAATATGATAACCAAGAACAACTTTTAGAAACACGACTTGATGTATAAGGATCTCACAATTATAACTCTTTACAATTCCTTTACGAGGCCAATGTGTTTCATGAATTTAATAAGTTATAAATAACAATATTATAAAGTCATATGGATAAAGTAATACCTCATTACTTTAATTAAATAATAATGTATTTTACATGAAATGATTAGTAGCTAGCATGGTACAAGCAAATCTGATTGGCTTGCAAGGCTTACATTAGCACATAACCTATATTCATCAAGAGACTCACAAGTGATAATATCATAATTCTCATAGCCTACGTTGATATTATTGTCATAGGAAATCATAAAAAAGAGATATCTTGATTAAAAAATTAATAGGGAGTTTAAGATTAATGACTTTTGAGCCTTAAAATATTTCTTCAAAATGAAGGTAATAAGGTTAAGTAAAAGGATTTCAATTTCACAATAAAAATATACCTTTGACCTTTCAAGGGAGATAGGTATGCTTGGGTGTGAGCCCTTTAACACCACAATGGATTCATTTAACAAGATTGGCTCGAAAGAAAACCTAGCTGTTGTTGACAATGGTAATACCCAATACTGGTAGGAAAGTTGATATACCTGTCTCACACAATACCAGATATTAGGTTTGCTTAAAAGAACATTGATAAGGAGTGCACAGAATGCTACCTTACTTAAAAATGACTCCACCGAAAGACGTGTTTTTCAAGAAATGAACTAGATGAATTATAGAAATTTTCTCAGACGTTGACTAGGCAGGATCACTAACAGATAGAAGATCAACCTCGAGATATTGTACCTACGTGCGGGGCAACCTAGTCACTCGAAGAAGTAAGAAGTAGTTGGTTATAGCACGTAGAAATGTTGAAGCTGAGCTTTGAACCATGGCTTGTGGCATATGCGAGGGAACTTGGTTAAAGAGAATCTTAGGGGAACTTTATTTTCCACTTTCAATATTGATGAAGTTGATGTGTGATAATCAGCAAGTTATCAACATTGCAGAAAACCCAATGCATCACGAACGAACTAAGTATGTTAAGATTTATCATCACTTTATCAAGGAAAAGATTGAACAAAGAGTCATAGAAGTTTGTTATACACTCTTACACGGCAATAGATAGCAGACATACTTACCAAAGTCATCCCAAGATCTTAGTTTGACCAGCATCTATCCAAGCTAGGAATAGTAAACATATATTCCTTAGCTTAAGGGGAGTGTAGAATTCTAGATTTCTGAATATTGGGATTATGAAGAGATTTCCCTAAATCTTAGGATTATGGGGAGATTTCATAATTACGGTGTAAATATTTTTGTTTCCCTATTTTTAAAATTTTAAAAAATAATATCCTTGATTTCTAGGAATTAATTTTGATTTGTATTTATTCTTGTTAGTTTAGTTACCTAGAATAGCATTTACTTAGTTGTATATATATCAATGTAATCTGGCTTTCTTTTCGATACAATCAAATACTCAATTTTCTTCAATTTTTCTCCTAATTTTCTTTAGGGTATTTTAGAGAAAATGAAGAATTAGGTGGATTACTGTTTTGGCATTCCCACCGTGCTCCCAAGACCAAAATGCACCCTAAGCATATGTAGAAGGAAAAATAGATTGAACCTTCTCAAAGTTCTTAGTTGTTTAGTGAAATAGGATATGGGCATGAGAAGCTTATAAATTGTTTAATAAAATATAAAAATAAAAAAATTGTTTCCAAAATCAAAGGAAGCTTATAAATCTTTTAGATAAAAATATTAAAATGTAAAAAAACTTATACAAATAAAATAAAAAAATATTTATATAAATAATAAAATATTTATTTAAATAGCATTATATTATTTATATTTAACTTGCTTCTCTATTTGGATTAATTTTAAAATAATACAAAATCAATTTGAAACTAAATTTTTATTTTTCAAACCAAATTAATATTAATTTGCTTTGTGTGCTTTTTTTTAAAAAAAAATTTATTATTTTAGCCAAATAATACTTGGCCTAATATGTTATACTTCAATGAAAGTTTCAATCTTATAAGTCTCATTGCTCTTTTAAACTTCAATTGTTAAAATGTTATTATATTCATTTCAAATTATTTGATGTGGATTCAATTTAATTTAACTAACTTTTTTTAAATTAAAATAATTCACTTTAAAAAATAAAGATTTTTTTTTTTTTTTTGCTTTGTCTTTATGAGTTGTATGTTTGTATTATCTAGACAGGGGTTGTGCCTAATAAACTGTTTTCAAGCTCAAATTGAATCTAAGCCAAGGGGTGGGCTAGCACGCCTGCCAACTAATTGGACCTACACACAATAGATAACAACGGCGGAGTCCTATTTATTATTCTGATTGAATTTAAGTATGAAATTAATTTTATAATTATTTATATAAATTTGCTTTATATAAAATTTTAAGTTGTATTTAAATTTATTTAAATATGTGAATGGATAACTCAAATTGTCCATGACAGTCTTATGTTATTGTTTTTTATTTAATCTTTAGTAAGTTTATTTTATTAAATTTTAAAACATAATTTTTAATATTTATATTACAATATTATATAATAAGCATTTATATCATATAAATTACATCATATATTGTATAATTAAAAAAACTTTTTTTTGTTTAATTTTATTTTTAAATTTAATAATTTTTTAATTTTTTTTTAAATATCGAATAAGCTTGGATGAATAACCCCGTTGGTGGGAGTGCTGGATGATTCTCAACGTTTCTGTGCTGGCTAAAGTTAGCCAGACTCCCTTATTCAGCTTCTTAAGCCTTGATTTGGTCCCCAAGGGCCCAAAGAACCCATTCATGCTATTTGAATCAATCCATAGGCTGGTAAGTGCAAGGATTCAAAATCGTATGGGTAAAGATGACACGAAAACTGAAACTCAATTCAGTTGGTTGATCTCTCTCGTTGCTCTAACCATGGAATCATGGAGTTTCAAGATAAAAAGCTTCCAGTAATAAACATTTTCTTCAAACTCTTAAATGGCATAAATCCCATTTGTCCCAACTGATTGAGAATGACAAATGGGTTCATTCACTAACACTTCATTCCGATAATCGCAAAGTCCGCGACAAAATGATATAAATGACACGATCAGAAACCTTTCGCCGACCATCTAAATATTTTCTGTCTTTGATTAGATATTAGTATAACCCACTTTCAAATGTTCACTAAGCCAACCTGGCTCACACTCCATTGGCTTTTCCCCTTCAAATAACTAGTGAACGAGGCTTTACTTAAGACTTATTAAGGGTAGGATAGTTCGTTCGGTTATGATATTTTATGATCTGAATTAATTTAGTTTGAATCATTATTTATAGTATAAAATAATACTTTTATTTAAATTTAATTATAAAAATATATAAATATTTATACAAAAATAATTTTTTTAATATTTTAATATATTTAAACAATAAATTTAGATCACTAGATAAAATTAAATTCTAATTATCTAAACTAAAATTTTAATTTTTTTTTAGATATTGAATAGACCCAACCTATGAACAAATCTATTTTTTCGGTTATTATCATACTTTCATTCACAAATTAGCCATTGATGAACATCAAAGCCGGAATGAATGCAGAAACTGCACTTGGATTTACTTGGTTGTCATTTTATGTATGGTCAATACCAAGTAGACATGATTCATCTGCCCGTCCGGCCCAAATTGTGTATAAGTTTTAGTAATTTAAATGAATCAAAGATTATTATTTAAATATTAAAAGTTTAATTCAAGTTAAATTATAAAAATATATAATTATTAATATAAAAATTATATTTTAATATATTTTAAATAATAAAAAAAATTTATTTATCAGCTTGACCTAATCCTAAGTTAATAAAAAACAAAATTATTGGCACCTCAACCAAGTTCGGCCGAGCCTAAACAAATAAAAGAATTTTCATCTGAATCAGATCTTGTCAATTAACATTTCTATTATTATGTATACAATAAGGGAGTGCACTGGTTAATAATAGTGTAATTTGGATTTTCTTTATTGCTTTTGGCAAAACTTCCAATGACTATTAAGGTTTAGGATGTAGCTTTTTATTAAAATAATATTAAAATTTTTTTATTTACAGTTTTAGATCTTTGAAGATTATTTATCGAAATAAAATAATTTAAAAAATCTATTGATAAATCGACATTTGATGTGTCGATTATGTACCGGTTTTGTAATTAGTTGAGAAATCGATATTTTATTTATCGATTTCTCATAAATTACATTCAAAAATTGAGAAATCGCCCGATCAAATAGCGATTTCTCACCTAAACGTTAGAAAATCACCATTTGATTCGGCGATTTTTCAAATGAATTTTACATTGAGAAATCAACATTTCAAATGTTGATTTCTCAATAGATTTTTAAAATTGACCTATTTCAGTAAATAATCTTCAAACAACATAAAACCGTAAATAAAAAAATTAATATTATTTTAATAAAAAAGCCTTAGGATGCTCACCACTAAAATTTAAATATATTAATTTTTTTTAAGAAACTTAAATAAAAAATAATATGAAAAAAATAAAATCATCAAAGTACTTAAATAAACAACAAAATCAGAAAAGCAACAAACATTTTAAAGAAAAGTTAAATAATTGTAAATAAATGTTATTAAAGTGATATATGTTTTTTGAAAAAGATATGGTTTAGAATGTATTTAAAATAGAATTTGTTAAATTTATATTAGATAAGGTGAATAGATAAATTTTATTAAATATAAATCATGACAAATTTGATATATATATATATATATATTAATTTAAAATAAGCTTTTTGATAAAATTTAAGACTTAATTGAAAAAATGTTTTGTTAGTAATTTAAAATACAATATAAATTTGAAAATCAAGTGAATAAATGAGATTAGTTAAATATAAAATTTATAATTTTGGATAAATATTTTTTATTAGAGTATAATTTTTTAAAATATATAAAATTAGAGAACTATTTTTTTTTAATTTTTGCAAATATGAAATTGTGAATACTGTAATTTTTGTTCTCAATTTTTTTTATTTTTTTTTAAGATTGTAGTATTCACATATCACAATTTCATGTACGCTTGCCATTTGATTAGAGTTGCCGATGTTATTATATAACTACATGCAACTACATATTTAATTACCCAAACTTAATACTTTAGTTAATTTAGACAAGAATTTTTATATTTTTGCTATACTTAAATAAAATTATTTAGATTTAAATATATATATTAATTTTAAATAACATGTTGATATATGAATTTAGATTTTGGTTCAATTCATTTTTGTAATTACATTTATGAGATAACATTTTTGTAGATTTTTCTTAATGTTTGGATTTTAACATTTACGATATCTTTTCTTATTTTGGTTGTTGTATCTTTTATATATGCATGAGAATATCATACAATATTATAAAAATATAATATAGATAAAATAATTAAAATACGATAATAATAAATATTTTTTAATCTTTCTACTATAAATTATTATCATATCAAAATATATATAAATACAAAATACGTCAAATATAATTATTAATTAATAAAAAAATATAAAAATATGATACAAATATATTATTTATTTAAATTTTTTATACAAAGAAAAAAATTAGTTGACGGCTTATTTGAATAAAAAATAAAATAAGTAATTTAATTAAATATAATAAAATTTTAAAAAATTATGAAAAAATTCAAAAAAAAAATCTGATTCCAAAAATTGATGGTGGACATTGGATTTTGACTTTGACTTTGTCTTTGCTTTGAAAGAAGTAACTAATGAAGATTACGGAAAATAATAACATGGTACATTCATGTGGTTTCCAATTTCCAAAGGTTATTTTTTATTATTTATTTATTTATTTATTTTTGGTTGGGAGGGAAATCTCTGCCGACAAATCAAAACTCAGTTTCAACCATTACGCTGCCAAAAACAAAAATGATAAATGTGAAGACATTATTCTAAATTTCAATATTCAAGCTTTTGAATCCCCAAGGTGAAAGCACTTGTAAAGTTAGTTTTTGTATTAAAAAAATTATCATATAAACTTCTTTAATGAAAAACTAGAATCGAATCAAGTTTAAAGTCTGGGTTTAATTTTTAATCTAAATTTCCTATTTATGAGGCAACCATCAGGGGAATCAAGTTGGCAAGTTATTTAAATATATGGTCTTTTAATCAATAATTTAATTCGATAATTGATATATGATTTAAGATATAAATATATAAATTTTTAATTAAAAAATCGTAAATTATTTTTTCTCATTTAAAGATGTTGGAAGGAAATAAAGAATTAAAATACTTGAAAAAATATTAAATTTGTAAATCTCGACAATCTTTTATTTTTTTATTTTTTTAAATATTAAGTTAAAGAAGATTAGAAATATGAAAATTATGTGAATATAATTTAAATACAGGAGTTAATAACAGATAATTGGGACAACGGAATGTGACTTTTGACTTCAATTCTTTATTTACACCTTAAAGTGATAGTGTCGGTGCCTTCTGTTTCAGTTTCCATCAAAATCAATCATAAGTTTAAAAATTGTTCAGTTAAAATGCTTTGGTTATTTGCTTTTGAAGACCAAACGAAGAGAAGATAAAAGACCACAAAAATACAAAAGTACAAAATATATATATATATATATGTAACTTACATCCAACAAAAAATATTTAAAAGGTTACATTATTAATTTTATAAATCGTATTAATTTTGATAAAAATATTGATCTATAAAGAACGTTTTTATCAATTTAAAAAGAATTATATAAGGATATCATATCGTAATATTTAATAATTATATTATAATTTTTGGATAATTTATATTTTAAATTATTTAATTTAATATTAATTTTATGTATATCACAAACTTTTAATTTCATTTAATCATATCACTGAATTTATATTATTAATAAATTAGGTCTTTTAAATTAACTTCATTAAGTAATTTTAATGAAAAAGTTGACTCAATATGTATATATGATTTTTTTACGTCAAAAAAAGATAATATTTGCTTGAAATACGTCACGTATGCATATTTTTTTTGCTAAAATTATTTAACGAAGTCAACATAATTAAATTTGTTAAAAAAAAGCTTAGTGATGTAATTTAATGAAATTAAACATTTATCATACATATTAAAGTTGATGCTAAGTTGAATGATGTAAAATGTATATTATCATGTAATTTTTAATATATATTTAATTACATTTATTAAATTAACACCCAAACTCAAGGTGAAATTACAAATACTAACTTAAGTTTGTTAGTAAAGGAACATATGACGGAATGCATTATAGATGAATCTAAAGTAACATGATACACAGAACAAAAAGAAAAAAACATAACGTAACAAATGATAGAAAATCATGACGCAATTAGTTGTAGGATTAAGTTTTTTAAGAACAAATATTAATACCTAGTTAATTTAAATATTTTTGAACACATAAATCGATAATATTGAATATGATATAATTATATGATATAAATACGATAAAAAAATAATATAAATATGATATAAATATATAAATATTTTAAAATTTATAACATAAATTATTAATATCTTAATTTTATATAAAAAACATAATACTTAAGCATGATTATAGTAAAAAAAAATTAATAGAATACGTTACAAAATAATGAATTTTCATATTTATTAGTAAAAGATGTATCAAATCATGAAAAAAAAGAGACAATAGAAGAATATAACGAAACGGACGTCTTGACTTTTGTGCAGCACATGCCAAATCTAAAGCCCAAATAATAAATATTCTAACAATGATGATAAGAATTTATACACTTATATTGTCTTAAGAATGATGATAATAATTCGTATATTTATGTTACGTTATATTTTTGTTATATTTTTTTTATAATAATTATATATAAAGTATTATTATTTTAAATAAAATTTAATATATTATTAATTTATTTTATATAAATTT
>JBBYHK010087902.1:108758-133857 GCA_038382065.1 Adansonia grandidieri | reverse complement strand
ATTTTATCCTACTTTTATCATTTTTTTATAAATATTAAAAACTCTTGATTTTATGCATTTCAATTCAATTGGTTCGGTTCAAGATTTTTTTCATCATCAAGCTTAACTAAGCTCAAAGTGACACAGCCTTCCCATTGCAATTACTGCGTTTAAAAAGGGCGAAATTTGATGAATTTACGTTGTAATCGGTTAAGGAGTCTTTGTATGTATTTATTAAGGAAAGTTAAAATATCATGGAAAATGTTAATTGGTGTGTAATAATACGGTTATGATAACATTTAAAAATATAAATTTCTAATTAATGTATTATTTTTTTGAATTTATTGAAACTAGTGTATTAATTTTTTTATAAATGATATTTTAATTAATTTTTTTTTTAAAATAGGATATTTTAACTAATCTTAAACAATGTCTAGAGACATATGTTTACTACATGCAAAATTATTTTAAGAAAGATTTTTACGTGTAATACACAATTTTCACAAGATTCATTAACAAACAATGCATTAATTGTAATTTTTCTTAAGTATCATTTTTTTTCTTAAATATCATTTTAACTCATGTCATTACGTATCAATTAATATTTTCTCTATGTATTTCTTCAAAACTTTTTTTATATATTTCATTTTCTCTATGTATTTCTTCAAAACTTTTTTTTTATATATTTTTAAATTGTTTTTTAAAAGTAAGAGATTTGATGATATGATTTCTCATTAAGAAAATCTACCATTTCAAATTGATATAATTATGTACTTTTAATAATTTATTTACAACTTATAAAAAGATAAAATAAGACACGTTATAATATTAGTCATTTTTCTTGGTTGTTAAAATATATAGTTAGCTTCTTTATAATACCAATTCCGTTTTTTTTTTCTTTAATTTGTTACTTAGAGAATTAAAAATCTCAATAACATAATTTTACTTTAATTTTCGTTAGACTAATCACCATCCTTTTTTTTGGGGGGGGGGGATTAATTAGACATGATTAATGTAAAATACAATAATATACGAGATATTAATTTTAACTTATTAATATATTTTTCATAATTAAAAATTAGAAAAATAAAAAATTAAAGGAAATATAAGAAAATTTGAGAAGGTATTATTTTTGTATAAAGATTATATTAATTAAACTTTTTTAATTATTTTTACTATCATAAATATATAATATTGTTTACATTCCGTAATTGATAATTGGATTTTTTAATTGATTAAGAATAAAATTTCTTGATTTAAGGAAATAAATATTATGTATAATAATGTTTAATTAAGTAAAAATTAAAAAGAATTAAATTAATAATGATAAAGTTTAAAACTAACAAATTTAGTAAATTATCAAATTAATGCGATATTAATTTTACAAAGAAGTTGCCAAACAAAAAAATGTTAATGAGGGACTAAACTTTTCCTTTCTCTTCTTTAGACACCTAGTTTTGTCTCAGCCTCCATGAACAACATTTGAGCATCCCAAACCATCAACAAGGCCTTTCCCCATGCCCAAGTCCAATGTTATCATTCCAGATCAAAATGAAAGTGATCAAGGAGCCAAAATCGAGCAAAACATGTAAAACCCATTGAACGTGTTTATATCTTACCCTTATGTATTGTTACATTGGCTCCAACAATTAAAATTTTGCACATTAGGGTTTGTATCGATGCAAGGGGCTAGCAGTGGCTAAATTAATTTTGGGTACTAATGTATCAATACATCATTGATTGTATCAATACTTTAGTGTTAATTTAGAAAATCCAATCCATTTTTCCATAATTATTACTTCAAAAATCTTATAATTTTGAGGCTAGACCATGTTGGATTTATTTTTAAATGAAATTATGTCCATTTATCCACTTATTTTGTTCTTAGGCTTATATTATTTTAAATGAAATTAGGTCCATTTATTCTTGGGCCTTATATTATTTAAATGCAAATTAGGTCATATTTCCATTCTAATTAGGAGAGGCCCAAGAAGCAAAAAATTATGGGTTTGATGGATATTTCATATGATAATCAAGATCTGGCAGGCCCTTAAAAATGGCATATTTACTATTTTTAAATGGATGAAGTACATGGAGGCTAATAGGAGAGTTTTTCTTTTCTCAGACTTAGGGTCTTTGGCCATTAAGAATTAGACAACCATTTGTTTGAAGACAAAGGAACCATTTCTTGATTAAAATGTGGCAAAAATAGCTTTTAGGCTAATGAAAGGTTGACCAAAAATGGTTTTATATACCTTTCCTTCATTTTTTTTTCACACCTCTCTTACATATGCACACATATGTTCTCCTTTAAACCCTAGCATGAAAAATTACAGCAAAGAAAAAAGGGAAAAAAGAAAAGGAAAAGGCTAGAAAAAAGAGTAAGACAAAAGAAGATCTTGAAGCTTTAAGGTATGCCACCTTCTTTTCTTTGTTTTAATTCTTTTTGGATGTATTTAAAGCATGAAAATGTCACATTTAAGCATTTTTTTTTAATGTTTGGCCATGCACATTTTCTTTGCTAGGTCTTATGCATTTTTCTTGTCATCTTCATGCTTTTGATGTATTTAGATGCCTGCTGTAATGGTTTGAGTTGTCAAAATCTCCCCCAGTTAACCCCTAAATTTTTAACTATATATATATATATTTCTATTGGTGATGTACTTTGCTTTATAATTTGGTTCATTATGTGATGCTTCATGCCCTATTTAAATTCATCTTGCATATTCTTAATGATCTATGTCATTTAGCATTTTAGTTTAGAATATGCTTGATGCAATACCTCATTGTGCAATCTATGATATATCTTAGTGGTTTGATGTTTGCTTGATATGTTGAGACAATGAAATGTTTGATGAAATGCATGTCGATTTGAGTGCTAAATATTTGATTTTTCAAAAAACTCCAAGATTAGATATGGTTAATCTAAACAATGAACTAACTTTGCCTTTTGTTTTCCATAATTTGATTCCATTAAACTTGGTTTAAATCAAGCCTCTTAATGCTCGGATTCATGGCTAGAAAATGACACAAAAATTCTATTTTTAAGTATCTTAAATTGATTTTAAAGCCAATAAATATTGAGCCTTATTCCAGTGTCTTGTTTGATTGATTGTGCTTGACAAAGTGGGAGAAATAGCTAATGTATATGGGCTATTACAACCCCTAAATGTGGCATTTCCAATGAAAACAAGGCTTCCCCATGAAGGAAAATAGACAAAGAGCATTTGGATGCTTAATGGCCTTTTCAATTTCTCTAATCCACTTTACATCTGGTTAGTGAGTCATTCAGGCTTCCCCTTTCTAGAGGTCTTGGATGGACCCATTAACATACTGTTGTTACAAACTCTTGTGATCGGACATTTGAATGTTTAGGTTACATTTTGCATCTAGGTAACAAAAAAAACTGTTATATCCTTTTTTTTTGCTACTAGCAACAATAATAGGTTAGATTGAAAAAACCCTAACTTTTTAGAATTTATTAAGGATTTTTTCCTTAAATAACTTCAAATTAGGTTCCAATGAGCTATTTTGTGTGACTTTTTGAGTTCTATGAGGGAATTATGATTTTTTGATCTTTTTTGTTTGGAACCCCCAAATTCAGCAATTGGTACCCATGATATACTATTCTGATCTAGAAAAGGATTTTTATTAAATTTTAAAATATTTTTCCTTAAGATATATTGAATTAACTTTTTGGTGGTATATCATTTGCTATTTTTTGAGTCCAAACAAATTCAGGGCAATTTTTCTAAAATTATCATGCCAATTTCCTTATTTTTGCTACTAGAGCCACATTCAAAATATATTTTTACCAATGAAAGATTTTCTACGAATTTATCACTACTTTTAGGTGATACCTCATTAAATTACCTTTCCAACAACATATCATTTACCTTGTTTAGGGTTCGTTTAAATCGAGAATAAATTTGGGAACCTTGACAACGCGAGTTATGCTTGTTTCTAGCATCTAGCACAAATCATAATATCCATCTTTCCACTCTCTTCGAGGTGTTTGAATGTCTCAAAATGAATCTAGTTTGTGCTATAAGAGGGTTGTAAGCTAAGCATAGGTCATTTAAGACTCGATTCAAGGCTCCACCATTTTTAAAGAAAATCAATTCAAGATTTTTTTTTTAAGAAATTCTCTCGATTTTAAAACAAATTCCACCTTTTTTTTCTCAAAAACACAAAAATACTTTGTTTTACAACGATTATCGATTTTTTTCATTAATTTTTAACTAAGATTTTTCCACCTTGTTTTCAAAATCTCCTAGAAAGCCAAATTTTTCTCTCTCTTGATTTTTTTCAAGTTTTATCCAAATTGCACTTGGTTGTGCCTTAATTACCCTTCGAGTCCAAGCTCATGTCTAAATTGCTAATCAGTTATTTCTAGATAATCGATGACAATTGAGAGATACATTCCCAATCAACCCTTTTTTCCATGCTTCTTTAATTATTTCATGAGATGTTTATTATGATTATTATGTATTACTAACCTATTTCTTTTGATGACGATGATAATGTACTCAAGGCAATATTTCATGTAGGGGCCTTTAGGTACCAAATCCAAAATACCTTTTTCAAATTAAATAGAGAAAATCATCGTATTGAAACACTAAGCTTTGCCTCCTTAATGCATAGGGAGCATAGTAAACCCTAAATTTGTACAAAAATCGGGTTTCCCATTTCAAGAAAATGCATTTAAGCATTCAAGGGATTATACTAGAATAATGACAATAAAATTGAGAAAACCAAATAAAAAATAATATATGGCTAGATGGTATTGATTTAGGGCATCGTAAGGGTGTTAATTCTTTGTAGTAAAAAACCTAACATGGGACTGTGAAATTTAAAAGTTTTTTTAATTCAGATCGACTCGATTGTGTTGCCATATACAATAAACTCATCATTATCAACTAACCTTAGTTGTTAATCCATGTGCATTGTCTAGGCTTCTTAAGGAAAGATCCATGCAAAAATTTTAACCAACTTGCCTTCTTCACTTTTCTCCAATTCTTGAATGGTGGAGTGTGTGGGCACTCCTTGTTTTGATCAGCTACTATTACATAGCTAGATTTTCCTTTAAGACCACCTTGAACTGTTGGATCTATTGCTAGGAGATGGTATGACAACAAACCCTAATGTTGGCCCAGTGGTCTAAATTAAAACCCGAATCACTAGTTTCTATTTTATATCAAGTAATCTAGCAGTCTTTTACTTGAATGTAATTAGGTTAAAAGGATTTTACTTCCTCCTTAAGCATCCTTTGGCTGATCACCTTAGGATAATGTTAACCATATTTTTGGCCAACCTTAATGTATGTATACATGAATTCGGCCAGATATATTTAAGGAGTTGACTTAGTTTAATTTGAATTCCTTATTTAATTCAAATCAAACTATTATTTTATTTACTTAGATAATTTACCAAAAATCCAACCTAATTCAAAATAAGAGGCAACCCTATTTGAATAGAATAATTATGTTATAATTATCAATAAAATTAGTTAAAAGTAAAACTCCTTATAAACCAAAATAAAAGGATAATTTCTTAGTAAAAACTCATTTAGGATATTATCTATAAATAAATATTTAAACAAAATTATTTAGATATTAAATTAATTATATAAATAATTAATTTACCTATATCTAATTAATTTATATTAATTTTCATATTTACCAAAAGATAAAGATAATTAGTTTAAATTACTAATTTCTTGTCTTAAATAAATATTTATTCAAATTAATATATATCCTAAATAAATAACAAAAATTTTTTTATACCATTTATTGAAGAAAACACTTACACCTCTAAATAGAAGTGTACCTGGTGTACTACTTCACCATATTGAGAATATACCTACTCCGAGTAATTCGATCGATAACTATCCATTAAGGAATTATATTAAAATAGTGAAGGGACCAATCAGATGTACATAATTAGACTCCAATAATCTATGTAATTAAATATTCTATATCAAAATAAATTAATCATAAAATTATTAATCTTAGGGTCATACCACTAAATACTTGAGATTGCATTCTCAATTATGTCATATTATGTAGGCTTATGAATAGCCTTAGTCCAATGACCTTGTCATATGTCCAATACCCTTATATGATATCTGTGATCAACTTAAGGTTAGAATCCGTTTTACCTACTTGATCACTTTATCTTAAAGTTCCATTATATTCTTTATATGAAAATGATTGTACACCTATTAGGAATGCCTTAAAGATGAAAGGCATTTTGATGTATTTTATTTGTTTGAACTAATTCTTCATATTTATATACTCGAGGTTTCATTATATCACTGCTATTTCTCCCTTATTTAAATTTACACGTTAAAGTAAATATAAGCAAATATGGCTCACTAACCATTTCTATTTATACTGCTGAATGTTGCATATTATGGACTTTATATGCGGGAAGATAACATTCTAAGGTAAGTAGCCTAAATTGATAGTTCATAGTCTATAGGGCTAAATTTGAACAATTAACTCATATTAAGACTATTATATCATCTAAATCCAATTGGGAAGTGGCTTGTCTTGGTCATCTGGAGCGGACTGGCTCTTCAGTAGAAACATAGATATATTGCCTAAAGGTGATGATATATTGAAACAGATCAAAGTGTAATTATCCATTAATAAGTCCGTTTACTTGGATTAATTCACTTTTGACGTTCATTGTGTAATTACCTTAATCCTGAGTAAGTAATTGACTCCATGTGTATAACTTGTATACTTTGATGTTCCAAAGGACAAAGCATCTTGAAGTAGCTATCTACTAGAGCAGTTCATTGGGTATATGACTTATACTGGATGAGAGTTTTACTTATAGATAGGAATCATAGCTCTTATAAAGAGTTAAGGTTTTCTTCTTAAAAGGCATTATACAGGATTGTGAAAATGGTCCAGGCCTTGGTCATTTGTATGTCAAATGATAAATTGTTCATACGTAGTGAACAATCATTTTCATGAGTATAATGGAACTTTAAGATAAGATGATCAAGTAGATAAAATAGACTTTTAACCTTAAGTTAAGCATGGGTATCATGTGAAGGTATTACACAAATGAGAAGGTCATTGGACTAAAGGCTATTTATAAAGCTTACATAATACAATATATAATTGGGTGTGCATTTTTAGGTCTTTAGTAGTGTGACTTCGAGAATAATAATTATGTGATTAGTTATTTAGTGTAGAATAATTAATACATAGATTATTAGAGCCTAATTATATATGTCCAATTGGTCCCTCCACTTTCTCTATATAATTCCTTAACAGATGGTTATTAATCAAAATGCCTAAAGTCGAATGATTCTCAATATTGTGAAATGGTATACCAGATTCACCCACTTTAACAATGTAAACATTTTCTTCAGTAAATAAATAAAAATGATTTTTTATATTATTTATTTAGAATATATATTTAATTTGATTGAATATTTATTTATAAAAGAATTAGTAATTTGAATTAATTATATATATCTTTTGATAAATATAGGAATTAATTTAAATTAAATATAAATGAAAAATAAATTATTTTTGTAATTAATTCAATATCTATTAACTCTTGTTTAAATATTTATTTATAAATTAAATATGAATAATATTCTAAATAAATTTAAAAAAATATTTTATTTATTTATTTATAATTTGCAATTAAATTAATTATCTTACTCTAGTTAATTTTATTTTGATAATTAGTACATCATTTTCTATTTAAATAAAATTGCCATGATTTTATTTCGAATTAGAATTGAAGTTATGAAAAGTTATTGCGCTAAATAAAAGTAATAGTTTAATCAGAATTAATTAGTATTCAGATTAAATGGGCTAAAACTTAAAATAAATTGGGCCAAAATAATGTATTTCTATGTTAGGGCTTGGCCAAATTTGGCCTGTTCCTACATTTAGGGAGGTGGTAATTAGGGTTTTTAAGGAGTGGGTAAAATAATTTTAATTGATTAAATTAAAAAATTAGGCCCAGCTTGTTATCTGATATAAATAAAAGGCTTATGCCTAGGGTTTTTTTTTAGACTTTGGCACAACACTTAGAGGTTTACAATCATAATATTCTGTGATTCTAAACCTGGTGGCATAAGGTGGTCAAAAAGGAGAATTAAGCCATACGTATCCGAAGTTGAGAGTGCCAATACAATCTACCATCCGGGAATTAGAGAATAGTGGAGAAGGTTGGTTGTTTAAAGCTTTCACACGGATCTAGAAATTCTTGGATGGCATTTTTAAATCTGTAACTCAAGTAATTGATTATGGTGGTTTCATTGTATATAACAACACGATTTAGTATGATTGGATTAAAAATTTTTAAAATTCTATTGCGAATCTGACTATTTTTTCCAACAACACCACCTGTGAACAATTAATCATTTGATATACAAATGATCGAGGCTCGTCCATTTTCACTATTTTGTATAAGCCTTATAAGAGGATAATCTTAACTCTTTATAGGAGCTATGATTCCATATCTTTAGGTATAGCTCTCATTGAGTATAAGTCATATTCTTAACAAACCAATCTCATGACGCTTTAGGCTTTAGAACATCGAATTATACAAGTTATAAACATAGAGTCAAATACTTACTCAAGACTTAGGTAATTACACAATGAATATTAAAAGTGAATTAATCTTATACAAATACACTTATTAATAGGTTAATTGCACTTTGGTGTAGTCCAATATATCATCACCTCTATGCGATATATCTATGTCTCTACTTAAGAGTTGACTTGCACCATACGACCAAGAAAGCCATCTCCCCAATGGGATTTAGGTGACATAATAGTCTTCCTATGAGTTGTTTCTCACATTAACCCTATAGACTATGGACTATCAATTTAGACCACTATCTTAGAATGTTGTCCTCTTGCATGTAAAGTCCATTATATGAAACATTCTAAGGTATAAACACAAGTAGTTTATGAGCCATATTTGCTTACATTTACTTTGACACGTAAATTAAATGAGGGTAGAGTAGCAATGATATAATGAAAAACCTCGAATATATATAAATATAAATAATTAGTTCAAATCATTGAAATACATTAGAGTGTTTTCAACCTTATGGCATTGCTACAATCTCCCACTTATCCTAAGGGAGTTAATGAGTCATGTTTAGCATCTTATGGCCTCGACATGCCTTTTAAAACTCCTAGGCACTAGAGTTTTACTAAAAGGATCAGCAAGGTTGTCTTCGAACATAATTTTGCAAACTTCAACAACTTTTTCCATCACCAGCTCTCATATAATGTGGTACTTCTTATCTATTTGTTTTATCTTCTTGTGATGTCTAGATTCCCTTATGTTTGCTACTGCCACACTATTATCACAATAAAGTGTAATAGGTTTATCACACTTAGAACTACCTCAAGCTCTCTAAAGAACTTGCAAAGACAAGTCACTTCGTTAGATGCATCAGAGGCAACCACATACTTAACTTTCATTGTAAAGTTAGTCGTACAAGTTTGTTTTATAATCCTTCATACAATTATACTTTCTCTTAAGAAAAATACAAAACTTGAAGTCAATTTCCTCAAATCCCTATAAGCTTGAAAGTCTAAATCAGTATATCTCATTGGTGTTAGGTCTCTTCGAGAATATACAAATATAAAATTCCTTGTTCTCTTTAGAGACTTGAGTATATGCTTTATAGTTTACCAATGCTTAGTTTTAGGGTTCAACTAAAATCAAATTATAATACTAACAGCAAAACAAATATCTAAGTGTGTGTAAAACGTAGCATACATAAGATTATCCATAGTAGATACATAAGGGACTCTTTTCATACGTTCTCTTTCTTCGCATGTTTTAGGATAGTCATCCAAAGACAGAGTGAATGCCACCATAAAGGCTTATGAAACCTTCTTGGTTTCTTGCATTGCAAACTTCTCAATAATCATTGTCTATGTATGAAACTTTAAAAAATGCTACATTCTTGTTCTTTCGATCTCTAAAAAGATGAATGCCTAGAACATAGCTAGCTTCTCCTAAGTTTTTCATGCCAAATCGTTGTGGCAACCATAGTTTGATCAACGATAAGTTTCCTACATCATTTTGATGAAGTATGTCATCGACATATAAGACTAGAAAGACCATTTTGCTTTTCTTAATACGTTTATAAATGCAAGGTTCACCAACGTATTTCTCAAAACCAAATACTTTGATTGCTTGATCAAATCTTTCATTCCATAAGATGGATGCTTGCTTTAATCCATAAATAAATCTAAGTAATTTGCAAACTTTCACTTTGTGGCTTTTCACTATGAATCTGTCTAGTTGCATTATAGAGATGTTTTCATTATGATGGCCATTTAAGATTATCTACTAGATGTCTATTTGCTAGATTTCATAATCAAGAGTCGCAGCAATGGAAATAAGAATGTAAATAGATAATAGCAATGCAATAAGTGAAAAGATTTCGTCGTAATTGATTTTAGCCTTTTACGTTTATCCTTTTGCTATAGGTCCAGCCTTGAAGGTTTTGACTTTCCCTTCAGTCTCCATCTTTCTATTGTAAACCTATTTACATTATATGGGTCTTATCCCTTTGGGAAGGTTTATAAGCTCCCAGATTAAGTTAGATTTCATAGAATCTATCTCATTGCTGATATCCTTTTTCCAAAGCTTTGAATCAACATTACTTATGGCTTTATCATAGGTAATGGGATCATCATCATGTTATATGGCCCCAGATTGGTAAATTGGCCATTACACATGAAATTCAACTTTTTAGAAATTTCCTACTACAACAAAGCTCCTGAGGTTGTTGATTGTTTGCTTGTCTTTTAATCAAAACTTGGACTAGGGTACAAGACTAAAATTAGTGGAGCAATTTTATCTCTCAACTATTCGTTTTAAGCATCACTTTACTTTGAGACTTAAAGTTATTCATGTGACTCTTCTTAAAAAAAGTTGCATGGGTTGAAATAATAACTTTTTGTTCCTTTAGGTTATAAAACAATTCTCCTTTTGTCATCTTAAGGTACACTAAAAACATGCATAGTTTTGAACATGTTTAAGTTCCTTTGCATCTTTATCCAATATATATGCCGAGCACCCTTATAATTTTATATGTCCAAGAGAGGGTTTCTTACCCTTCCACAAATTGTACAGAGCCTTGGGAGTTAATTTAGTTAGAGCTTGCTTTAGAATATATCATGCCATTTGTAATGCATGTCCCTAAAAGGATAGCTCTGAGTAACTCATCATGGACCATACCACATCCGTTAAGGTTTTATTTCTTCTGTCAATGACACTATTCTATTATGGAGTATGTAGTGCAGTTAACTTGGATAAAATCCCATTCTCTACGAGGTGTCTTAGAAAATCATTGGACCCAATTGTTTTTCCACTTTCGCTTACTACTTTTTGAACTGGTCAAAGGTTATGCTTTTGTGGTGCATCAAGTATACATATCTATATCTTGAGTAGTCATTAATGAAAGAAACATAGTACTTATATCCTCCATATGCCTTAATGTTCATGAGGCCAAATGCATTAGTATGCACTATTTCTAGGAGATCTTTGGCTTTTGTACTTTTTGCTCCAAAAGATTTCTTGGTCATCTTACCTTTAAGGCAAAATTCACATTGGGGTAGACATACTTCCTTAATGATTCTAGAGGACCATTCTTCACTAATCTTTAAATCCTTTCTTGACTAATATGGCTAAGTCTTAAGGGCCATAGTTATGCCTCAATACAGTAACAAGTTTTTAACCTTTTAGAGTTATTCATTAATTTAGTGTCAGCACAGAGTTCATCTTTGGTTTGATTAAATAAAGATTACTATCCATCCATCCAGAATAGATAAAAGACCTATTTTTACGAATGATAAAAGTTCTATTAAAAGATGCTGAATACGAGTCTTTAATAAAACAAGCCGTAGAGATAATGTTTCTTTTAAAATTAGGAATATAAAAGTAGTCTTTTAATCAAATAAATCGAAATTCATCAAAATAAAGATGTACGTCTCTCATTACTTTAGCCAACACTAAGCTTCCACTATCGGTTCTTAACAAGAGGTTCCTTTCAAGTAGACTTCTCATTTCTTTGAACCTTTGCAAAAAAAAAAAAAAAAACATGATTAATGGCTCCAGAATCAATGACTCAAGTGTCTTTTGAATCTTCCACCAAAAAAGCTTTGATATATAAGAGATTTTTACCTTTCTTGCCCTTGGAGGCTAGGAATTCCTTGCAAGTTTTCTTGAAATGACCCACCTTTCCACAATAAAAGTATTTTGACTTTTTAGGGTATTTAGGCTTCTTCTCCTTTTTCTTTTTGCTTTTAGATGTAATAGGAATATGTGACTGGAAGCCTTTTGCTTCTTAATGATTTGTTTCTTTTTTTTGTTCTTGGAACCAAAAGATGAAGCAATAGCCACATTTGCCTCTACCTTGGGTTGGTTGTCATCACTAAGTATAAGTTTATAGGCTTGCAACTCCTACATGAGATTGATGAGACCTAACTCTTTGCTACCTAGATTGTATGAGGCCCAAAAGCTCGTAAATCCTTAGAAAGAGTTTTAAGCACCATCCTAATTTGGATGTTGTATTCCAACTCAGCATCATTTTTAATAGCCTAAACAAAGTACCTTATAAGCATAAGCATATGGTCCTTTACCGGAGTTCTTACCTTTTTCTTATAGTTATTAAACTCATAATAGCAGACTATTTAGCTAATTTGACTTGGCCACCAAACATGTACTCTAAGTTATCTATGATCTATTTAGCAATGACATAGCTTTCATGTTGCTTTTGCAAAACACTTGACATGCTTGCCAGCATATAGTAACAAGCTGTATCATTGGACTATCTCTAACAAGTGTAAAGAAGGAAAGCCTCATTAGTAGGTGCAACTTAGGGAGGCCTAGGTGGGCAAGGTTCATCAAGGATGAACTTATGTTTTTTTTCGTTGCAATTGAGAACAATTAACAGGTTTCTTTACTAGTCTTTAAAGTTATCCATATTTAACTTGTTATCTGTGAGAATTTAAATAAGAGATGTGGGTGACAATTTTGAATTGAAGCAAGTAAATATATTTGAAACATTATACTATGATCAAGCAAATGTAAAATAGATATTTAACAAAATAAACATAAATAAATATGTTTCTACATGAAAACCTTTTGAAAACATGTAGTATTGCAACAATTAATTCTAGCATTTATTGCCTTAAGATACCGAAGGTTATTCATAAAAAAATTGCCAAAAACATGGATACCATCCAATTAGTATATGTTACCTTAAGTACTCTTAGGTGAAGATATATATTAATAACCATTTGTTCAACCACCAGTTTAACTAATAGAGCTCCTAGAGAGGTTAATACTTAACTATTCTTGAGTGTACAACCATTCTTTACTAAACTCGATCCATGTGCTATTCAAGTCATGGCAGTATGATCTTAAATAGAATTTATTGCAACAATAAGTTCTAGCATTTATTGCCTTAATATACCGAGGGTTATTCATAAAAAAAATTGCCAAAAACATGGATACCATCCAATTAGTATATGTTACCTTAAGTACTTTTAGGTGAAGATATATATTAATAACCATTTGTTCGACCACCCGTTTAACTAACAGAGTTTCTAGGGAGGTTAACACTTGAACTATTCTTGAGTGTACAAACATTATTTACTAAACTCGATCCATGCGCTATTCAAGTCATTACAGTATGATCTTAAATTGAACATCCCCAAGCACATTTTCCATAAAAGAAATCCAACCTAGTATACCGATGACGGTCAATTACCGACCAAGGGTTGTGATTAGGGCAGAATTGATGCGAGATGTTACCATGCTTTCACATATAGATCAACAATGGAGGTCATGTGTTTAGTTTGAATCCCTATCCCACTTAATATTTTTTTAAAAGAATACGTAAGGTTTTGAAAAATATACATGATTACTATAAGTTTGAGTGGCATTCATCTATCCTATATGACATGTTATTAAAACTATATATATCCATTAATCATATTCATCAATTTATGAGAAAACATAAGAATAATAAATGAGAAAAAAATTAAATAGCCAAACCATGATCCCATCCTAGAAAACAAAAAAAATAAAGATATCAAAATTTCATCCAAAGCATACTTTGGTTTTGAATTTTGCTCCATTTTGGGTGTACCAATTTTTGTGAAATGAAAGGAAATCCCAGGCTCATGCATATCGATATAAGTATAAAAATTTAATCATAATTAAACTTATGTAGCAGAAATAAACAAGGAAACACGTAGATTTCCTTTAGATCTTAGGAAGAGAAGCACATGTGATTGGACTACAATTTAAAAATGTGGATCTATTAGAAATAATACCTAATCAGAGACTTATAACTTTAAGTATGCTGATCCCTGCACGAATGCACTATGGGTTGATTACTATAATCTTTTCTTGAAGCCACAAATAGCACAAGTGTCTTGCCTATAACGATGATCCACACGGATGCCTGTTAGAGCCTTCGTGAGGCTTGGTGATTCTCCAGCCTTAACCAAAAGATATATAGCTAAAAGGTTTAGATCTGAAGTGATTTGAGAACAATCCCTGTGTTATTGTGCTACAAAAAAGAGAAAATAGCTTCGTAGAAAAGTAGCTGTTTTTCATAGATGTAGGCAAATGAATTCAAAAATCCCAATTTTTTTTATCTTAATTGGTTCTTTTAAGCTAGAAAACTAATTTTCTACCTTCGTTATGATTAGAAATAATTTCAGATCACGTAAAAACCATGTTTGCACTAAGGCACCCTTAGAGAAGTAGTTTTTTTATGCAGATACCAAAAGAAAGATCCCAAAATCATAGTTCTTGATTTTAGTTAATTCCACTATCATAGAAAATTGATTTTCTACCTTTATTGTGATAAAAAACACTTTGGAATCCTTGGAATACCAATCGATGCATAAAGAGACTTAAGGAAGCAAAGGGGTTGGCGAAATAGCCTTTGGCGAGATTTAGGTTTGCCTAGGGTTTTTTGATAGCCAACTTTCTTCCAAAACATTTACTGTTATATATATAGGCCTCATGGACTAGGTTTAGCTATTGAAGGAATGAAGGAAACCCATTAAACAAGCCCTACAGGTGGCACCAACTTAGAGTATTTTTTGGAGTCCAATTAAAACTATTTTAATTAGCTTGTCCAAGATTGGTCCCAAATAATAACTTATTAACATTTTAGCCTAATAGCATACCAAGAATGGCTACGCCATGCATGAAGCCCATTAGCAATCCCAACTTGGAGTATTTTATAATTAAACTTCGTTAACATGAGCCTAACCCCGTAATTTACATGTTAGATAATTTAAATCATAATTAGATTTTCTAACCCAAGTAAAACAATTTTACTTCATGTAAATATTATTAAATAATTATCAAATAATTATTTAATTTTTCAAATATAATTATTTGGCTTTATTTAACAATATCCCTAAAACGATGTCTACAAATAGACATTGTTTTGACAAGACATTCTTATCTTTATTGCCATATTATGAAATCTCTAGTTAGATTGTGAAATCTAATTTATGTCTTAAATTATTCTTAATTGAATTTATTCAATTAAATCCTCCTCATTATACCTTTTATCTAATTAAGTCCTACTTAATTAAATCCTGGTTTTAATATAATAGATTATCTTATTGTGTGACCTTTTAGGCTTCCATCATAACAGCAATAAATATAATTACCCAATTAAGTATATTTATACTTATAGACCAAGATTGGCCTCTAGCAAGGCATCATGGCCACTCAGTATGCAGCAAGAGTCAATATGACCTTTTAAGAAACCATTCAATAATTAGCCTTTCAATGTACTTTGGTCCTTTCACCAGATATTATTTCTTAGGGCTTTCAGTTAACATCATGCATTTAGAGAAACAATTTCTCTTAAATTAATCATGCGTTGGCCAACAGCTTTATCAAGTTAACTAAAGCTAAGAACATAGGAGATATGTCTTTAATGTCACTCGAAGTAGTAAATTCTCTTTGGATCACTCATCCACCTTCGTATGGTTTACGCCATAGCCAAAACCACTATACCATAAGCATCTATCTATTATGGAGTCATTCATGATGGAATCAAAGCATGACACTCTCTATACAAGATAACCTTGTATCAAAAGTTTAAGGATTGATGTACACGACTGACACATGAGAACATATTCCATTGGCATTTGAATGACTTATATGAAATAAAGTTCTCAACCAAGCCATGTTTAGTGAACTTGTTTCCATAAAACAAGCACCTATATGCTATCCCCAAGTATCTCTATCCTTTAACTTTTATGAGATCAAAATGTTGCATGCATCAAATGCATGGAGGCTTAGCATATGCTAGTCTTTGTGCATTGTCAATGCCCTGTCTTGACAATATGATGACTAGGAATGTTTTAGAAACATGACTTTGATGCATAAGGATCTCATCATTGTAACTCATTACTAACTTTGCAACGTCATTGTGTTTCATGGGTTCATATAATTAGTGCTTGCATGATTATCAATCACACCACTAACATAAAGGAAAACCTTGAATCATTAACGTAAGTGATTGTTTTGCATTACTAACTATTATATGCCTCATTCAATCTGACTAGCTCTAAGTCATATGTTAATATCTCCCACTTACATTAAGCAAATCGTTAATGCATCCAATGCTGAACTTTTTCAATGAGCAATTGCATCTCAATTTAAACAAAACTTTTGTACTACTTTGAGTATATTTTTCAGTTACATTCATGATAATCTCATTATCAAAGTCATTATCTATTCGTATCAAAACTAGACCTAGATTCCTATCGTATGGCTTAATTGTTACTTTAACAACTATTAGGAATCTTTTATTAGCTTGTACGCTAATGATCAAAATATAACTCCTTTTGTGAGCCTAAAGAAAAGAGTTTATTTATGACCTTTATGGTATAAACATGCAACACTCTCTAGTTTGGAACGCTTTCCAAATATTTACATTTTAATGTCATGGCTATTTATCATTAAGTCAAATTATGATCTTTAACTTTTAGAGAATCATAAATGCCTCAAATTAAATTCTAATGTGCAGATTTAAGGGAATTGGATTTGAAAACTATTTTTGAATCCTTTAAGTTGTAGGTCGTTTATTATTCTCAATATTATTGCAAATAGTTTGTTTGAGAATCATGTGATAATAACATAGAACAAATTCTATGATAAATGATTTATTCAATGAGGATTGAATCTAAGCTCTACATAAAATGCCAGCAATCATCCTTAATTATCCTGTAAATGCCAAAAATAAACATCTAATATTTACGAATAAATCAAGATTATGTTTCACAGGCACTAATCAAGAAGGTAAGCTTTAATCAATATCAACAAGGTTGCCTTTATTTATGGTCCATCTTCATTACTCCATTTATTTGGCCTTACAATATGTCTACATATTTAAGCACCAACTTTTAGGTGTCATATATCAAGAGAAGTGAATTAATCTCAGTGTATATAATATTCAAACCTTTCTAAGTTTTCTAATTTTGATTATTCTAAAATTTTCCCTGCAAACTCTATTAATCTAGTTATCCATTTTGTAGGCATATTTTTTTATCTTCTCCACTGTCTTTCTTCAAAACAAAGTATATGGATAATGCATGGATTATTATCCATCTAAAGTTCTTAAGTCTTGAAATACATCCTATCATATGAGGCCTGATTAGCTACCTTCTAACATCTTGCTTATGAATAATTCATTAGGGATGTTGAAGCTCTTGTTATGATTATCCTTATTGAACAATTCTTTAAGGTTTTAGATGATTTCACAAATTTAAATAACATTTGCTCTTTTCAAAGCTCAGGCATTATACTAGCCATCATCATAATATAGCTTTATCAAGATTATTAACATGATCTTGATAGATGTTGTAAACACCTTATTTTGTCCAGGCCCATTTCTACCATCCCAGGAATCAATTGAAGGATGATAGAATTAAAAGATAAGAAATAAAAACTAGGGGGTGACTATTAAGTGCCGTGTCACTAGGCATTATTAGGCAACATGGTGCCAGGCAAAATTTTTTTTAGAAAGGTCTAAAATGCCTGTGGGTTGTATTAAAGAAAAAAATAAAATGAGGCATCAAAGGCCATTTTTCATGGTATCACTGGAGTCATTTAGATGAGTATACAGATCAATTTTCCATTGTTTATGACCAAGTTAAGGTAAATCAAGAAATCGCAGGTATGTGCAAGTTATGTTGGCACATAAGTATTGATATGGGGCCTTTACGTTGCCAAAAACTTGAATTTTCACATGTAGTATCAATACAAGAGGGTTTGGTATCGATATTTAAGGTGGGGTATTGATACCTAGCATGTTTGTATCGATACAGACCTCGGCAGTAGCTAAAATTTATGATTTTTGGCAAAATGTATTGATACACAAGCGTGAGTATCGATATAAATCCATGGAGTATTGATACAGGCCTCCAAGTCTCGAGGCTAGAAACAATTTTTTACTGTTAATATCGATACACACCTCATTGATACTCATGGGTAAAAATTGTCATGTATCGATACAACATGTTTCATATTGATGCAAAGGCATTTTTGCCCAGTTTGGACCATTTTTCAATCTTCAAAAATTTGATTCAAACATGTTTTTTTTTGCACCAAGAAACCATCATAAAACATTGCAAACCTTGACTTTGGGCCTATGATCGGATTTAAACCAATTTTGAGAACCCAAATAGCTAATAACAAGGGTTACTTTCATAAAATATACAGTGGTAAGAGGGCATGTCAGTTATATCTTCAATTGTAGGCTGTTACAGCCTCTATGCCCCTTTCTTAGCATGGCAGAACCAATAGGAAAGAGATCAGCTAAGTATGGTAGTTGGAGATGTCCCTTAATATAGGAATGAAAGATAAAAAATGCCCTTGCTTTGTCTCCTAAAAGCATTGGTTGAGTATTGAATTTAAAAGTGGAAGGAGAAAAAGAAAGAAGATTTCCAGCCATTCCTCAAGAGCTCTCCAACAATCTAAAAAAAAAAAATCCACCTATTCCCAAGAATACCCCAGCAATCTCCAGCCCCAAAAATCTCCTTAAAACACTGTTCCATTGCCTTTCACCCTCAACCTTCTTTCATTCCCGTAGTTCCCTTAAACCACCACCAGAAAACCTTCAAAAACTCAACCTTTCACACACTTTCACCCTCAAAACACCCTAGCATCACCTATATTACTAGAAAGCTTTTTTCTTTCATTATTTTCTTGCTAAATAATAATGAAAAGAGGGACGGAACTAAGCTTAAAGTCACTACTTTAGGAAGGAAAAATAATTCAAGCTTTTTGGTATATTTTCTATCTTGTTCCATACATTTTCTATTTTTAGCATCTAAATCATTTTAGTGAGCCCTTTATGCTGCCATGACCATCCCAAGACTCTCATGCATTATTGTTGCCTTGGTTGTGGTAGTCTTAGGATCTTGATGTTCTTGTGATGCCTTAATGTTGCTTGGTGGGCCAAACTTCTACTCTTTCATTCTACCATCAAAATAGTCCCTTATTCATGCATTCTCTGACATATTTCATCTATTTTTCACAAGCTTAACACATGCTTAATGTTCACTTTAACATGCTTTATGCATTTTCATGCATTTTCTTGTGTTTTAAGGAGTCTCATGACATAAAAATGCTATCTTGACAATTCCAACCTGCATTCTTTTGTTTAAATATGTTCATATCATTTCCAAACACCTTATTTGTCATCTTCTTACATTTTTGTCACCTATTTCCATCTCGAAATGTCATCTTTATGTGTTTGCATGTTTAGTCCAAGTGTATCTTTATGTATGTTGTATTTTGTTCATGACATCTTTATCAAATGCTTATTTCGTAAAAACTTGATTTTTAAAGAAATCCTAAAGTTAAGTTCATACTACCTCTAATAGATAAAAAATAGCATGGATTTAATGTTTTCATAAATTAGTCTTCCAATTCTGGGGGCAAATCAAATATTTCAGCTCTGGATTCATGGTAAGATATGTTTAAAGATGCTGTTTTTCCAAGCAAAATGACCCTTTTTAGTTGAAAAATTATACTAAGCCTTAATATTAAGTTTAATGCCTTCATGATGGCATAGTCAATAGGTTGTTTCATCATCCCAAACTACTCCAAGATTGTGGAATGAACTCGTGATGCTCATGTCATTCTTCCCCTGTGCTTTGGATGTTTAAATGTCCATAACTCGAGTTTGACCCCTAAGAAGCCCAAAAAATCAAATAATCCCCTTTTTTTGCTCTGGCAGCATTGTAATCTAAATTCAAAAATTATTTTTGAACCATAAAGGACTTTCCTAGATATTTTTCCCTTAAAGGTTGTTGAAATACCTTTCCAATGGTGTTTTATTCACCTTTAGATCATCTTGGATGAGAGAATTATGATTTTTCAAACCTTTATTGTTTAGAACCCCTAGAACCAGTGTGCGATATTCTATTTGGTCAATTTTGGCCTGTCAAATTATTTTTGTAAAATTTTTAAACATTTTTCCTAAAAACTTCATGAAATATCCTTTCTTAAAAGACATTGTTCAAGATCTAATGTAAGCTTGGAACAATTTTTCAAAGTCCATCACACACTTTTCCTTATACATGATGCTAGTTTCGAGATAGACCTAACTTTAAAAATTAATTCCTTCTAGAAAGTGATTTTCTAGGATTTTTGGAATATTTTTAAATTAAATCTTATCGAGTCCTCTTTCCAGCGATACCTCATTCACCCCTTAAAGCCTTTGGATGAACCTAGAATATATTCGAGAAATGAGAGGACATAATTTTGCCCTCTATTTTAACTCAATTTCCAAAATGCCTTTACAGAGACATTTGAATGTCTTAAAATTCATCCGATTGGTTCTCTTACAACATAAGCCCTTTAGACTCGAATTACGGCTTAAGACAAAAATAAATCTTGTATAAATCTTCGATCTCATATTTCTAAAAACTTTTTAAAAAAAAAGAAAAAAATACTTTTCTTTTAAAACATAAAAAATTTTCATCTTTGGGGATACTCCAACCCCACTACTCTGAGGGGATACTCCAACTCGATTCTTCATTAAAAAACTTAAATTTTCTCTTTATTCCTAAATATTTTCATACTTTTGTCTTTGAAGATACTTCAACCCCACCTCTCTGAGGGATACTCTAGCCCCGCTTTTACCTAAAAAAATCCAAAAATTTTCACTCTTCCAGATGCGCCGAATTGTTTTGATTAAAATCATTTTTGTCTCGCAAATTACCATTGGATCCAAACTCGTCTCTAAATTATCATCGCGATTATTCTTCAATGATCGAAGATAATTATAAGACACATTTCAATCGTCCCTTCTTTTTTTGCTCTTTTATTTGTGATTGTTTGTTTATGATATTATTATATTCTTTGCCTCTTACTAACATGTTTCCCTTTTGTAGTGATTATCATGCATTCATATTTAAAATTTGTTTTCCAATAAAATTTACATGGCAATATTCCTTGTTGGTATCTTTCCAATGCCTAATATGGAATATTCAAAATTTTAAAATCTAATCCCGACATTATTTTCATAAAAAAATTCCTATGTTCCTCATACCTCTGAGGCACATAAATGATCTAATTTTCTTTTTAGAAAAACTGGATCTACAATTTACAATACCTCATGTATTATAGGGGATTATTTCTAAATAATGACCAAATGGAGCAGATTAAGCCTAAATCAAAGCAAGACATAGTTAGTAGTTACCAATTTCAGGCATTGTGAGGGTGCTAATCCTTCCCTCCCAAACCCAACTAATGAATCTCTAGACTTTGTAAACCTTGAGATCAATGTTTGGAGTTTTGTAACTTGGAATGTTGTTTCCAATAGGCATCCAATCCTATGTAGCCCAAAATGATCGGTGGTAACTCTAAGTTTACGGTTACTTCATGTGACCATTTGAGACTGGTTGGATAAGTGATTTGCTCGATAGTCTCTCCCTTGCATCTACTATGCCTAATTTAAATCCCGATCATGGGATAGTTCAAAGGCTCGACCATGACCAACCATCATATATTTTTAAGTCGAGCGTGCTAAGCCCTTCGGATTGTCTGAAATTTTAAAAGCATGGCACATGGCGACAGCTTTTTGACTCTACTTGGGACTTAGAGAGTTAAGCCTATGGCTAGCTATTTTTTACTCAGTTCTTGGTTCTTCAGGCTCTATAATTATTTAGATATAATTCCCTTGTATTTTATTTATTAATATCTATCTTTTATGTTTTATCTTGTGATTGTTAGGGATTATTCGTTCCAGAATAAATAGTGACCTGAATAAGTATGGTAATATGGGAGTAAAACAAAAAGGTTTGATTGTTTCCTTGACACACATCGTGCACTTAGATTTGCACTAGATTCTCACCAAACACTATGGTCTGGTTAGTATTCTAATTATTAGGAGGAAGTGAGCCATCCGCCTTCATGAGTAATCCTCTGCATAGGCATGGCAAGGCCTTTCAAGGTGTAAATTACCTATATCTCTCGTGAGTACCCCTCTACATTTGCATAGAAAAATACATCCATTGGATCAAACCCGTTTTGTCAAACCCTCAATGGGCCTAGGATTGAGATGCCTTTTGCAGCCCTTACCAAATAGAGAAGCAATTCGGATACCAAATTAGGTATCAACTTAAACCAATATAGTGAACTCTACGAGCTAAACAATGTCAAACCATGCCAGATTGATGTTAGAAAAACCTGAAGAGTAGGATCACTTGGGGAAACATTTCTTACCTTTACTCTTATATGCCATGGTTAAGTGAGTGATGATGGGTGAATACTGTCACCTGCATTTGCCATTTTTATTTGCATGATTATTTTTTAGGATATGTCATTACGTTTGATAGCAAATCCTATTTAATAAGTGGGTGATGACAAGTGAATGCCATTATTGCAATGCCATCTTATAATAGTTGTATCTAACCAAAATAAGTTGTTATGCTATCCAAACGATGGCTTAACATTTATTCGCTGTGGATATTGACAAATAAACATCACCACTTAAGTGGTCAGCCTAGTCTTTGCGAGGTATTGTGTCACCCTGCTAAAGGTGATTTTAACTCAAACACATTGTTAGGCTATTCTTTTTTTTCTTCAATTGTTATGTTCATTTCTAGGCATTGTACTGCCTACTATCCTGGCAATTTTGTGATTTATTTTGGTTGTTTCTCTTCTTCTTGCCTATATTCTCTAACCCTATACTACCTTATTATTTCATGTTTATGTCATATGCATAATTTCTTGCATCAAACATGTGGAGACAATTGACATGAGGCAATGGTGAGTTGACATTGTAGTGCCTAAAGGATCCCTACTCTATTAGCATCATATTTCTAGGATAAGTTCTGGGGCATGATTCATCTGTTCTACAATGACCAGTGCTATAGGGACGCATCATAGTGAATTTCATACATTGCATCTACTACTACTGATATTGTTTGCAATCCTAAAGGAAGATTCCATGATAACATTTTCATGCTTATGACATTTTTATATACCTTACATTAACATTCTCATTGCACTCATTTGCATACATGAATGCATAATTCCATGCCCAATTCATGGACTTGAGGGTGTAGAATAGTGGCCTGCATAAGTACCAGAAGTTTTCTAAAAAAAGCTTTATTTTTCCTTGGGAGGTATTAAAAGAAGACTGATATTGTTAATCATGGGAGATGAGTACTCAGCTAGAACTGAGAGAGTGGAGCTCATGCATAAAGAAGATCAAGAGTGTATGCTTTATAAAAATAAGAAACTGTGTTGATGAAGATGGTATCAGACTCTATAAAAAAAAAGGGGCATATATCTGACTGCAGCAACTAAGCATTCCAGATTTCATGAGGCAAGTACTAAATCTTTACTGGCTCATCCATTATTGCTCGATCTAAATGACCCTATAGAGTAAGAGGAACCTAAAGGTGTCCACCTTTAAAAGCTATAGAAGACTTCAACAAATACCAACAGCTAGAAAAAAGACTCAGTACAATCGAAGAGAATTACAAATTCAAAATCATGGGTGCCAAATCTTGGGGCCTAGTTTCTAACCTTATTATTCCACCCAAGTTTAAGGTATTTGAGTTCGAGAAGTACAATGAGACTACAAATCTAACTTCAAAATGTCATTTTTCATGTTTTGAACTTTAAATCATGTATTTAATGAAAGCATGATATTAAAAGTCTTAAAAAATACTAATGATTGCTTACATTCTTTATCTTTCTTTCAGGTTTCCAATCATAAAACTGACTAATTGTAAGACCCAAAACTTCGAGGAATCAGTTTTAAACCATGTCACATGACTACACCAGAAGCATCAAATAAAAAAAAACCTTGACTTAGGCTAGGAGCGATAAGAACCAATCCTTTAAAATTCATAGAACTTTTGGGAATCAAGCAAATGTGATATTCTCTTAGAGTACTATCGATTATAATTTGATGCATATCAGGATTAAGCCAAAAAAAACATCCACCTTTTTCTCGACAAAGTAAAACCCAAAACTACCAAGCCATACCTTAAAAGTTTTTTGAATCACATCCTAGGGGTAATGCCACTAAACTAATTTACGTCCCCACCATAACCTTTTGGCCCTTCATTCTCTCCTTTCATTTTGATACCTTCAAAAGTTTTTTTCAAAATGTTTTCTGTATCCCTACCATAACCCTCATTCTCTCTTGTCATTTTGATACCTTTAAAAGCCTTTCTTGAAACATTTCTTGTGTCCTACCATGACGTCTTGGTCCCTGATTCTCCCCTTTCAAACTATTTCCCAAAGACCTTTCTTAAGGTACTTTTTAGGGACCCTCAACGACCTTGTCCCTAGTTCTTCCCTTCATCTTGATATCATGGAACTCTATTTGTCAATGTAAACCTTCAAGGATTGAGCACAAAATGTTTCTTGCAACTTAAACTTTAGCATTATGTGATTTCCAGTCAATGGCAAACCAAAATAGGATATGCCCAAGTATGTGAAGTGAGAAAAGAGTAAAAAGGAGAACTAAGGCATGCCTTGAAAAAATAATAAAAAGAAAAATGAAAAATGAAAAATGAAAAATGAAAAATGAAAA
>JBBYHK010087902.1:51249-108658 GCA_038382065.1 Adansonia grandidieri | reverse complement strand
GAAAAATGAAAAATGAAAAATGAAAAATGAAAAATGAAAATTGAATGCAACATCATGTGATTAAAAGGTCCAAAATGTTTTTAAAGGAACTTTCTCTGAGAAATGGTTTTTTAAGTTCACATGGTCATGTTTAAGATGAAAAATGGATATCTTTCATCACCCTCTCTAAAATTAGAGGAACTTCCCCTTTTACTACCCATTTGAGCCTAATGAATTCATTTTTTAAAATCCTGATCAAGGATCACCTTTTACATTTGAAGGTAAGGAAAACTTGTTTAAAGAGTATAAGGGACAGATATCCCACTCTATAATTTTGAGAACGCTCAACATCAAGAGGCAAATAGGAAATGTACAAAGTTTCCAAACTCTAAAATTTCCTCCAATGATGAAAAATAAAAGAAAAAATTCAAAAAGAAAAAAAATCAAAAGCAAAATTGAGATCAAGAAAAGGGAATGGAAGATCAGGAAACAAAGACATCGATGCCCTCAGGAAATGAAATGATCCCTGATCTAATCATCTTTAAATTCAAAACCATGAACCTTAACCTTCATTATGGTCCTTAAAAGTCTATTTCGATCAAACATGGTCATGTAAACTAATGAACCCATTCTTCAAGAAACTATTCTTTTGATAAATTTAAGGCTTTCTTTGTAATCATGATGATGCAATCAAACACAAAAAAAGAAATAGAAAATGGAAAGATTGAAGCTTTAGGGTGAAAACCCAAAGGGTAGTCCAAAGTAAAACAATGAATTTTCAATACTACTCATAGGATTACTAAGATCTTGATAAATAAACCATCATTCTAAAGAAATCCATGAACATCTCTAAAGTGTCATCTTTAAAAGGATTAGCTCTTAGAATTCATTCTTCACCTTTCTAGATCAGGCTTACAACACCCATCATGGCCAATCCTGGTGTCGATAAAATTATCAATGGTGAGAGGCTTAAAAGAATCTCAAATTTGTTTGGCTTTTAAGGAATTCACAAAGACTGGTCCTTTCGTGAGCCTTGAAAAATAGGTAATTCATTTCACCTGCCCTGAAACTTTCTTGAAAAGGTCCAATTACCGTTCAAAAAATCTTTTAACCATAGATCAACAGTCTTTAAGGGACTTGAATATCATGCTAATTGGTAGGTTTTCATCAAATGAACATTTTAAGCAAAAAAGACAATAGCCTTTCCAGTCATGAGGTAAAATAGGATTAGAGAGCAAAAAAGGCAATAACCTTTCCTAATCAAAGAAAGGAACCATTAAAGAAGGTTAAAAAGATTCAAAAAGAGCCAACTATAGTCTCAACCTTTACACCTTCTGTAATCATACATGTCATCCTTCATATGTATCATCATATAGGTATTCGAGCATCACTCGTCAACATAAACTTCACTCCAAGCTTAGTATCGATAATGGTTACTCTTTGTGTTTGCACTCACAAGCATCAGCACTTATGTGAACACGAACAATAACATTCTCATGCATTCTTACCCACCTATAATCACCCTTATGCGCACCTTTATTTAGAAGCATTTTGCATTTAGGTGCATTTGTATTTACAAGATTCACACTTGCATGCATCCGCATTCATGCGTTGACACACATGTATATTCTCCTTCATACTAAGCATTCTTACTCTTGTACCTGTGCTCTCACATATATCTTCACTTGCCTATATTCACACTCATATGGAATCTTATCTAACTTCACACTCATGCTCGCCTTAGTCTACAAGCATTTGCACTCACATGCATTTTCATTGCACTTATGTACACCTTTGCTTATGCATTCAAGCATTTGCATTCATGTGCATTTTTGCTCATATTAAAGAGCACTCGGGGCATCCATGTTTTAAGCATTTGCATTCACGTGCATTTGCATTCTAGTACATTTGTATTCATAAACATTCACCATGTCACCTTGCATGCATATGCATCACTCCATGCATATGGGCATATTGATATAAAGCATTGCTATTAACTTACTAGCATAACATGGCATTTATGACTAGAAATGACATTCATGGCGTACATCACAAAGTCTCTCTTGAGAACATTCCCAAAAACCTTCAAAGCCTCTTTTGAGGATATTTTAGCAAAACTTTCGAAGCCTCTCTTGAAGATATTTTCAATGTTTTCCAAAGCCTTTATTTAGGATATTTTACCTAAGCTTTTGAAGCTTCTTTATTTATAAAGTTTTCAAAGCCTCTCTTGAGGACATTACTTTAAAAAAAACCTTCAAAGCCTTTCTTGAGGATATTTTACCAAAGGTTTTAAAGCCTTTCTTGAGGATATTTTCAATCTTTTCCAAAGCCTCTCTTGAGGATGTTTCATAAGAAAAAAACTCCATAGCCTCTCTTGAGGACATTTCAACAAAAACCTTTAAAGCCTCTCTTGAGGATATTTTACTAGAGCTTTTGAAGCCTCTCTTGAAGATATTTTCAATGTTTTCCAAAGCCTTTTCTGAAGATATTTCATCAAAAAAAAAACTCTATAGCCTCTCTCGAGGATATTTCTAAAGTTTCCTAAAGCTTATCATCATTAAAAACTTTCAAAGCCTCTCTTAAGAACGTTTTTCATCAACCAAAAATTTGAAGACTCTCTTAAGGATATTTCAAAAGTTTTCCAAAGCCTCTCTTAAGGACATTTCATTAAAAACTTACAAAGCCTCTCTTGAGGGCATCTTTTATCAATTAAAATTTTGAAGCCTTTTTTGAGGATATTTCAAAATTTTTCCAAAGCTTCTCTTGAGGACATTTCATTAAAAACTTTTAAAGCCTTTCTTGGGGGCATCTTTCACCAACCAAAATTTTGAAGCCTTTCTTGAGGATATTTCTAAAATTTTCCAAAGCCTCTCTTGAGAACATTTCATCAAAAAGCCTTCAAAGCCTCTCTTGAGGATATTTTACTAGAGCTTTCAAAAATTCTCTTGAGGATGTTTTCAATGTTTTTCAATGCCTTTCTGGAAGATGTTTCATAAAAAATTTTTAAAGCCTCTCTCGAGGATATTTTCACCTTATCATTCAAAGCCTTTAGAAATCTAGAGTAAGATTGACAAACTTTAGGATGAAAGGCCAACTTATTAAACTTATAAAAGAACAAACAACCGAAAAAGGCCAAAATCGATCACCAGATTAGGCCTTCAAAATCATCATCTTTGCATCATTTAGACAGGCACTTGTATCCCCATGTATTTTGCAACATTTAACATCCTACAGGCACCAGTTCCCATATACAGAAGTCAAATTTGTAATAAACCTAAGGTATAATTTCCTACTTTTGAAAAATCTCAAAAGGCCTCAAGTAAGTATGTTTGACCTTATGAGCTCATTGAAAATCATCCAAGAGTGGTATATAAACTCATTTTCTTCTAGTTTTCAAAGAGGAAGATGTTTTTCTCACCTACCATAAAGCCCACACAAGCTCGCAGTGCTTGTTTACCTTAGTCAATGAAGAATTGGATGCCATTTCTTACCTACAAAAGCCTACACAAGTTAGTGGCACCTATCTACCTTAGTCTACAAAGAGTTGGATGCTTTTTCTTACCTACCACAAAGCCCAGACAAGCTAGTGGCACTTGTTTACCTTAGTCCACAAAAAGCTAGATGCCTTTTCTTACCTAGCACGAGGCTCACACAAGTTGTTGGCACCTATCTACCTCAGTCCATAAAGAATTAAATGCTTATCGAGTCAAAGCCCACACAAGTTGGTGGCATATATCAACCTTAGTCCATAAAGAGCTGGATGCTTATTAAGTCAAAGCCTATACAAGTTGGTGGCACCATATTAACCTACATCAAATCCCACATAAGCTAGTGGCATTTGTCTGGCATTAAACTAAAAAAAAACCTAGTACAGAGGCCAAACCCTATAAAACTCATTGAACTTTTCTTTTTTGCAAATATATTCGGCCTATCTTGATTTAATACTAAATAGCTTTTTACTTATCTCCAAGCACACGGAACCATCATCCTACCCAAAAAAAATGGTGCTTATTTTTGTTTTTGCCTTGTTCCTAATACTTAGCAACAACCAAGAGAAGCAGCTGTAGACACCTCATTTTGTTCGACCCCATTTTTGCCATCCTAAAACTTAATTGAAGGATGATAAGATCAGAAGATAAAAAAAATAAAAAACTAGTGGCAACTGCTGGGTGCCATGTCCTCAGGCACTATTAGACGACATAGTGCTAGGGGAAAATTTTTTAAAAAGGTCAAAAATGCCTATGGATCGTATTAAAGAAAATTGTAAAATGAGGCATTAAAAGCCATTTTTCACGGTGTCACCAGAGTCATTTAGATGAGTATACAGATCAATTTCCCACCGTTTTATGACCAAGTTAAGAAAAATCGAGAAGCCACAAATAGGTGCAAGTTATGTTACTGCATAAGTATTGATATGAGGCCATTACATCACCAAAAACTTGAATTTTCACATGTAGTATCGATACAAAATGGTTTGGTATTGATACCTAAGGTAAGGTATTGATACCTAGCATGTTTGTATCAGTACAGACCTTGGCAATAGCTAAAGCTGTGATTTTTGGCAAAATGTATCGATACACAAGCATGAGTATCGATACAAATCCATGGAGTATTGATCCAGGCCCTTAAGTCTCGAGATTGAAAATAATTTTTTGCTCTTAGTATCGATACACGTTTTATTATATCGATACTCATAGGTAAATATTGCCTTATGTGTCGATACAACCTGTTTTGTATTGTTACACCATGACATTTTTGCCCAGATTGAACCATTTTTAAGCATTCAAAAATTTGATTCAAGCATGTTTTTTTGCACCAAGAAACCATTATAAAATATTGCAAACTTTGACTTTTGGCCTATGACAGGATTTAAACCAATTTTAAGAGCCTAAATAGCCAATTACAGGGGTTACTTTCATAAAATCTATGGTGGTAAGAGGGCATGCTAGTCATATATTTAGTTAGAGGCTATTAAAGCTTTTCTGCCCCCTTTCTTAGCATGGTAGAACCAATAGAAAAGAGACTAGCTAAGCATGGTTACTGGAGACGTCCACTAGTATAGGAATGAAAGATAAAAAATGCCTTTGCTTTGTCTTCTAAAAGCATTGGCTGAGCATTGAATTTAAAAGGGGCAGGAAAAAAAAAGAACACTTGCAACCATTCTCGAAAAACTTTTCAGCAATATAAAAAAGCTCTAGCTATTACCAAGAATCCCCTAGCAATTCTAGCGCCAAAAATCTCTCAAAAACACTGTTCCATTGCTTTTCACCCTTAACCTTCTTCTATTCTTGTAGTTCCCCTAAACCATCTTCAAAAAACTTTGAAAACTTAACCTTTCACACATTTTCACCTCAAAACACCCCACCATCAACCATATTAGAAGAAAACTTTTTTCTTTCATTCTTTTTTTGCTAAATAATAGTAAAAAAGGGAAGGAACTGAGCTTAAAGTCACTACTTAGGAAGGAAAAAAAGTTTAAGCTTTTTGGTATATTTTCTACCTTGTTCCATACGTTTTCTATTTTTATCATCTACATCATTTTAGTAAGCCCTTTATGCTGCCATGAGCATCACAAGACTCTCATGCATTACTATTGCCTTGATTGTGGTAGTCTTAGGATCTTGATGTTCTTGTGATGGTTTGATGTTTCTTGGTAGGCCAAACTTCTACTTTTACATTCAGTCATCAAAATAGTCCTTATTCAGGCATTCTCTGATGTATTTCATCTATTTTCACTTGTTTAACACATGCTTAAATGTTCACCTTAACATGTTTTATGTATGTTCATGCATTTTCTTGTGTTTTAAGAAGTTTTATGACATAAAAAATGCTATCTTGACAACTCCAACCTGCATTTCTTCATTTAAATATGTTTATATCATTTCCATACACCTTATTTGTCATCTTCTTACATATTATCACCTATTTCCATGTCAAAATGTCATCTTTATATGTTTGCATGTTAAGTCCAAATGCATCTTTGTGTATGTTGTATTTTGTTCATGACATTTACGTCAAAATGTTTGCTTGTTTCCTAAAAACCTGATTTTTAGAAAAATCCCAAGTTAAGTTCATGCTACTTCCAATACATGAAGAATAATATGGATTTAATATTTTCATAAAATTGGTTTTTCAATCTTGGGGGCAAATCAAATATTTCAGCTCTGGATTCATGGTAAGATAAGTTTAAAGATGCTATTTTTCCAAGAAAAATGATCCCTTTTAGTGAAAAAATATACTAAGCCTTGATCTTAAGTTTAACACCTTCATGATGGCATGTCAACAGGTTGTTTCATCATCCCAAACAACTCTGAGATTATGGAATGAACTCATGATGTCTGTGTCATTCTTCCCTTGTGTTTTGGATGCTCGAACGTTTGTAACTCAAGTTTGACCCCCAGGAAACTTGAAAAATCAAATAATTCCTTGTTTTTGCTCTGGCAACATTGTAATCTGAATTTAAAAAATTATTTTCAAACCACAAAGGATTTTTCTAGAATTTTTTGATATATTTCCCTTAAAGATTATTGAAATACCTTTCCAATAGTGTTTTGTTCGCTTTTAGATCATTCCAAATGAGGGAATTATGATTTTTCGAGCCTTTACTATCCGGAACCCTTGAACCAGCCTGGTATATTCTATTTGGGCCATTTTGGCCCATTAGATAATTTTTTTGAAATTTTTAAATATTTTTCCTAAAAACATCATGAAATATCCTTTCTAAAAGGTATTGTTCATGATCTAATATTTTGGATAAGCCCAAAATGATTTTTCAAAATCTATCATGCACTTTTCTTTGTACATGCTGCCAGTGTCGAGACAAATCTAACTTCAAAAATTAATTCTTCCTAGAAAGTGATTTTGTCAGATTTTTAGAATATTTTTACATTAAATCGTATCAGGTCCTCTTTCCAACGGTACCTTATTCACCCCTAAAGTTTTTCAATGAACCCAAGATAAATTCAAGAAGAAGAAGACACAATGTTGTTTCCTATTTTAACTCAATTTTTGAAATGCCTTTATAGAGACATTCGAATGTCTTGAAATACATCCGATTGGTTTCCTTACAACATAAGGCCTTTAGACTCGAATTAAGTGTTAAGATGAAAATATATCTTTTACAAATCTTTGGTTTCATATTTCCAAAATCTTTTTTTTTTAAAAGAATCTTTTCTTTTAAAGCATAAAAAATTTTTGCCTTTGGGGATACTCTAACCCCACTACTCTGAGAAGATACTCCAACCCCATTCTTCATAAAAAAAAACTTAAATTTTATCTTTATTTCTAAATATTTTCATAATTTTATCTTTGGGGGTATTTCAACCTTGCCTCTCCGAAGGGATACTCCAGCCCCGCTTTTACCTAAAAAAATCCAAAATTTTTCTCTCTTTCGAATGCCTTGGATTGCTTTTATTAAAATCCTTTTTGTCCCGCAAACTACCATCAAATCCAAACCCATCTCCAAATTATCATCTCAGTTATTCTTCAATGATCGAAGACAATTATTAGACACATTCTGATTGTCCTCTTTTTTACGCTATTTTGTTTGTGATTGTTTGTTTATGATATTATTTTATTCTTTGTTGTCTTACTAACACATTTCTTTTTTGTAGTAATTATCGTGCATTTAGATTTAAAATTTGTTTTCCAATAAAATTTAGTAAGGCAATGTTTTATATTGGTATCTCTCTAGTGCCTAATACGGAATATCTAAATTTTCAAAATCCAATCCAAACATTATTTTTATAAAAAATTCCCCATGCTCCTCACACCTTCGAGGCACATAGGTGATCTAATTTTGTTAGAAAAAATTGAATCTACAATTTACAAAACCTTGTGCATTAAAAGGGATTATTTTTAAATGATGACCAATGGAACTGATTAAGCCTAAACCAAATCGAAACATAGTTGTAGGTACCAATTTTGAGCATTATGAGGGTGCTAGTCCTTCCCCATGCTTAACTAACTCCCGAACCCAACCAACAAATCTTTAGACTTTGTAGACCTTGGGATCAATGTTTCAAGTTTCGTAACTTTGAATATTGTTTCCAATAGGCATCTTATCCTGCCTAGCCCGAAATGATCAATGGCAACTCCAAGTTTATGGCCACTTCATGGTGACCATCTAAAACTAGTTCGATTAGCGATTTGCCCGACGGTCTCTCCTCTTCATACTACTATGCCTAATTCAAAGGCTCGACCATGACCAATCATCATATATTTTTAAGTTGGGTGCACTAAACCCTTTGAATTGTCTAATGTTTTAAAGGCATGGCTCATAGGGACAACTGCCCTTGACCTAGTAAGCTATTCATAGATATGCCATTCAATGTCTAGCCCATTAAACTTATCAGCATCATGTATTCTACTTAGCAATAGTCTATCAATCTTGTTATGTTTATATCCATGATGAATCAAAATATTTTTTAATTGATAGTTTGCAATTTCAATCATTAATAAGGTTTTATAACTTTAATGATTGTCCTTATTATTTTATCAACATTATAGCCCTTAAGTATAATACAAGAAGTTCAACATTTGAATTTTCTTAATAAGCTAGGACCTTTTTCATTCTTTCATGACATTGGGGATAGCCTACCAAACCATGGAAAAACTAATTAGGTAGGTAAAATAGCATACTAATCGCATCTCTATGCAACTTCTAGATTAGTTAGGTGGTAACTCTTTACCTAAATACATCATATGCATTTCACTAAACCCTAAATGGGCTAGTAAATAAAATTTTAAATCTTTTTTTCATGTAAAACTACAAAAAAAAATGAAAACTTAAACAAACCCTATGTGGTGATGATAGACCTCCTATAATTACACACCCAAAACCCTTAAATACAACTATTCTAAATTTTGAGGGACTGTGATCGACAAAATTTAGCATAATATAAATACACATATAATTTCATGATAACAACATAATAGAAACCCTAGAATGCCAACTCTCTAATAATTAAATCCATACATAATTAAGGAGAATTTTTTATTATAACATTTATGCATATGGCATAATCACAACCTTGCTCTTATATTACTTGTGAGAAAAAAAAACTTAAAGTGGGGCAGTAAAATTTAAAAATTTTTTAATTCAGATCAAACTCATTTGTGTTGCCATATACAATAACTTATCATAATCAACTGACGTTAGCTATTGATCCATCTGCACTATCTAAGGTTCCTAAGGAAAGATCCGTGTGACAGCTTCAACCAACTAGCTTTCTCCATTATTCTTTAATTCCCAGATGATTGAATTTGTGGGCATTCCTTATCTTGATCAACTCCAATTATATGGCTAGATTTTTCTTTAAGACAATCTTGAGTCGTTGGATCTATCGCACAAGATGGCATGACTATAAATCGTAATGCTAACACAATGGTCTCAGCTGAAACTCAAAGCACTGGCATCTATTTTATACCAAAAAATCTAGTGGTCTTTTACTTGAATGCAATTAGGTTAAAAGGATTTTACTTCCTCCCTAAGCATCCATTGGCCAGTTATCCTAAGATATTGCCAACCATATTTTCAGCCAACCTTAGTGTAGTGTAGACACAAATTTGGCCAGATACATTTAGGGAATTGACTTAGTTTAATTTGAATTCCTTATTTAATTCAAATTAAGCTAATAAATTTATTTACTTAGATAATTTAGACAAGATTATTTAGATATTAAATTAATTATATAAATAATTAATTCATCCATCCCTATTGAATTTAAATTAATTTTCATATTTGCCAAAAGATAAATATAATTAATTTAAATTACTAATTCTTGTATTAAATAAATATTTACTTAAATTAAATGTATATCCTAAATAAATAATACAAAAAGATTATCTTTTACCATTTATTGAAGAAAATACCTACACCCCTAAAGAAGAGTGTATTAGTATGCTACTTCACCATATGAAGAATCTACATACTTTGAGTAATCTGATTAATAACCATCCGTTAAGGAGTTATGTAGGCTAGTGAAAAGAACCAACTGAACATACATAATTAGGCTCTAGTAATCCATGTAATTAAATATTCTATACCAAATAAAAAATCACACAATTTTTAATCTTAAAGTCATATCACTAAAGACATAAAACTACATTCGTAATTATATGTTGTATTATTTAAGCTTATGAATAGCCTTAGTCCAATAACCTTGAATCCATTTTACCTACTTGATCACTTTGTCTTAAAGTTCCATTATACTCCTTGTAAAAAAAGATTGTTCACCATATATGAACAATTAAACATTTTTGTATACAAATGACTAAGGCCTCATCCATTTTCACTATTCTGCGTAATGCCTTGTAAGAGGATAACCTTAGGATGTAGCCGCTTTCTCTTACATAACAAAGAATGATTCAAGGTTGTCATTTTTGTTAGTATATGCCTTAGAGCCAGTCGGCTTGGATGAGGCATATATTAGTAAATAATGTGAACCAATTATTTAGTTTAGTGATACATGGTTTTCCTTCATGTTAGTAGTATGAATGACAATCATAAACTACTGACTAGATGGAGCCTATAAAGAACATTCAGCCTTGCAAAGGAATTTTAATAAGTTACAATTATGGGATCTTTATACATTAAAGCTATGTTCCTAAAACAATCCCTAGCCATTGTATTACAAGGATAGGGCCTTGGCAATGCTCAAAGACTAGCATTGGATAGCCATTAGAGCTTTGTGAAGGTTCCAAAAACAATTTGTGTGGGTTATTGTTAGAGATAGAATGCTTGTGGTGCTTGTGGCCCTAACGAAAGATTAAAATAACCAAGCTATGGCAACAATCATGTAGGGATGGCACACTTAGAGTATGAGTCTCAAAATGGGTAAGACCTCTATCAGATCTATGTTTTAAATTTCTATCTGACCATATGTAGATCTCAACTCGAAGATCTTGAAGAAATCCTAGTATTCCACTACCTGTTTTTCGCTGTGCATGTTTAATTTGATTAAAAAATTGATTCCTATTTTAATATATATGAACTAGAACTTCCTAATAGCATTTTCACTTAAAAGTTTCCTTAAAATACTACCCAATCATAGCTCCCTTATAATTTTATCTTCAGAAAGTTTTTTAAACTTACTTTATAACTTTAACTTTTACAAAAATAGAACAAATATTTTACACACATTAAGTTTTATTAAAAATTTATAACAAGATGTATAAATATTTTGATATTGAAACTTTTTTCTAAACCTTCCATCAAGCTAATATAATTTAGAAAAGTTTCTTACCTAATTCCTTTTAGAAAACTACTTTATCGTAGTCCCTTAAAATGTCATTTTTGAAAAGATTTCAACTTATTTTAACATATTTTAATATAAAAATAAGTATTAATAAAATAAATAAAAATAATAATTAAAATAAATGAAACCAAAATTTAAGAAACAAATAAACAAAATATACAACACATAATTTCCAAAATATAAAATAAACAATCAAACAAATGATTAGTAATAAATTAAGACTAATAAAGTAATTAATAGAATAAAAAACATTAAAATCCAATAACAGAATTAAAAACATGTAAAATTAAAGTATAATACCAATAAAAAAGGATAAAATATCATTTTTTTAAAAAACCTAAAAAATCAAGTTGGCATGTGGATCCCATGACTTGATTCGACCAATGCTATAAAGTTTTCATGTCAATACCAGAAAATGCATTTGTTCACCATCGTCTTTATTGTTTATCATCGGTTGGCCCAGGTGGCATCCAAAATTTGCAAAATTCCTCCCATAACATTCTTCCTACCCCCAAAAGTGAATATCAAAATGAATTTCCTAAAATAAGTCTTGACAAACCTGGATGTAAGTTTGAAACTATAACTTTTAACCCTAAAAACTCACTGGTGTCTGTCAAATGGTTGCCAAGATCTATGCTTTCATTTTTTGGATTTTAAAAAAGCAACCTTGGACTCAAAACCCTAAAAATCATTATTTTTTGTGGTTTTTGTAATTATGTTTATGTTTGCTATGTTTCTCGATTGCTATTATGTTTTTTCTAGTTGGTTTTGGTTATTTTCATAATTGAATTCCTGAAAAAGAATTTCCATTTGTTTTAAATTCAATCTTAATTTCCCTAACCATTTTCTAAGATTGAAAAGATCTTTTCAATTTAAAGAGATCTTTTTAATTTAAAATTCTTACATATTAAGCTTATATTTTTATTCAAATTATTATTATAGATAGCTAATTTTGTTCAGGCCTTTTAATCAGTTAGTTTAAGGGTTAAAATAATTTAAAAACCCAATTTGATGGAAAAAAGATGATATGAAAGCTTAATTGGGTAAGTTTAAAAATATGTTAGAATCAAAAAATCAAAATCTGAGATACGGAGGAATAAAGAAGTGAAATGAAGGCTATTGCTTGAGTCATCGTTTAAGCCATTAAAAAAATATGAGATAGTCAATTCAAGCAATCAAATCTGATAGGAGTTTGATTTTAAAAGACAAAGGCTAAATTAATAAGAGTCAAAAGTCAATCCAAAAGTCAAAAGTTAACTTAGTAAAGGCAAACGTCAAAGATGGAATAAAAATAAGACTTATTAAATCATAACCTTGAGAGAGATCAAATAGTAAAATTGACCCCACCATTTTAAATTGAAAATATGAGGTTAATTAAGGAAAAAAGAAGAAAGACTCAAATGGCAAGTGAAAGATAAAACTGAAAAAGACAAAATGGTAATAACTGAAACTTTCGAGATACTAATTTGGAACTACTATGAAAATAAGGATGGAAAAGATGCCAACAAAGGATAACTGAGGATAAATTCAGGGGAAACCATAATAAAAAAAAATACCATCTAGAAAATTAAAATAGGAAATATAGAGAGATAAAGAAGTGAAATAAGGAGTGTAACTTGACTCAATTAAGCCATTTGGAAAAGATGTGATAATCAATTGAAGAAATTTGGGTCAAATAGAGGCTCAATTGTAAAAGTCTAAGACTAAGTCAAGGGCCAATCAAAAGTCAACCTTGGAAGAAAATGAAGAATTTTATAATTGAAGCCTCAAGAAAGTTCAAATATTTAAATAAGTCAAGCCCATAGGTGAAAAGAAGTAAAATAAAGATACTGGCGAGAGAAATTAAGTTGACTAGAGTAAAAGGAAAGCTCGATTTAAGAAGTCAAAGACCATGTTAATAAAAGTCAAAGTCGGTTATGGTTAAAGTCAAATCAAAATGTCAAAATTAGAATAAAAATGAGAACTTTTAAAATTGAAGCCTTGAATGACAAAATTGACTATGCTAAAATGAATTTGAATATATAAAGAAGGTTGACCAAGGAATATAAGGAAAAACTCAAAAGGCCGGTAAGGGATAGTACTGAAAAGGTAAAATGTTTATAAATGGAATTTTTGGGACATTAAATTGGAATAGCTATAAAAAGTTTGAATTCCAAAATTGACTTCACCATAGTGAATTAAAGATGGAAAGGGCGTCAATATTGGACAAGTGAGGACAAATTCAATAGAAACCATAATAGAAAAATTCTCTGAAGGTTAATCGAAATGGTTCGGGAGAAGCAAATCCGCAGTATATAGAGTAATACCATTAAGAGGCATTAGACAATGTGGGGAAAGTTAAAAACAATTTGAAGATCAAAGGGACAAAAGAGGATTAAAGTGCAATTTGGGCCCAAAAACATGCTGTGGTTGAAATTTATTAATTAAATAGGGCCTAAGCTTTAGCTAGCAAGTTTTATTGACATTACTCTACGAGATCTTTTTCTAGATATTTTAATGCCAAATGAAGATATAAATATTCCATCTTGAAATGAAGAATGCATGGGGGAATAAGCTATGAATATTCTCATTAATATTTTAAAGGCATGAGTGTAGGGATACCATGCAACCAAGGAAAGTGTTATCGGTTTTTACTATGCAAGTGCAAGTATGGCAAAAAGTAATATGGTGAATGAGTATAGTGTCGATCTAATAGGGAATTGCACTAAAATTGCTAAATGCTAAAATTAAAACAATCTAATCTTATCCAAACAACTGACTAAAAATTGTAAAGTTAAAGTGAATTAAAGTTAATCAACTAACAAAGCAAAGAAAACAAATTGGATTTAATTAATTAATGAGAAAAACCTAGGATTACTGCTTCTCTTAACACTTCATTTAAATCCGTTTTACCTCTTAACTTGATTAATTACAATGATTTAGTAGCCTAAAGTTCTAATTTATTTATAAGTATATTCTTATGGTCCTATAAAAAATTTAGTTACACAAGCTTAACCACCCTTAACCACAAAAGAATTTAGTTACACATGCTTGATGTGTTTAAAAATAGATTCATAAAAATTCTAGCAAGAATGAAAGAAAAAGAAAAGAAAGAGAGAAAGAAAGGAAAAACTCAGGTATAGTGGCTAGTTGTAATCTTCTTCTCCTCTAGTCTTTTCATTGTTCTTTTCTTTTAGTTCTCCTCATTGTGCTCTTAGCTTCCTCCTAATTTTGATTTTTCTCTTTTTAAATGCCAAGCTTAAGTCTCTATTTATAGTGTCTGAAAACCCTTGGTTGGAGAATCTTATTCAAAGTGGAAAATTTGGATGTCACTTTCAAAGTAGATTTGGTTAGCCAATTCTGATGCTTTTGGGGCAAGTATCTGCCTATTACTTAGAGTGTAAGAGTCAAGCTTTTCCTATAGAATCTGATCTTTTAACTCCAATATCTTCCTCCATATTCGTGATTATGATATTTTAAGCTCGTTAACATTCTCATGGACAAGTTTTGCTTCATTCTTCATAATAAATCTGAAATTGAAAAACAAACATAAGTAACTAACATAAAGATAGAAAATTTAACAAAAACTAAGAATAAAAAATATATAAATATGTGATTAATGAGCTTATTAAATTGCCCTGCACTAAGCTTTTGCTAGTCCTTGAGCAAAACAAAATAAAAGAAAAGTAAGAAAATCTATCTAATCCACTTTCGTAGGAAATCACGATGGCACTTAGCATTAAACCCCTAGTTGTCCCTGGTGGACAAGTTTAGTCTCATGATGGCTAACTAGAACGATACCTACAATTGTTAAAAACATAAGAAAAACTAATTAGACTAAAAGTGATTCTTCTAATCCTTCCAATAAAAACTAGAGACAAAAATTGGAAATGTCTTCTAAACTAGTCAATAGCTTAAAAAATGTCATAAAAAATAATGCATGAATTTTTATGGTTTGAGTTAAGTTAACATTAAGTTTAAAGAATTTCATAAAGAATCATGCATGAATTTTTTTGGTTTGAGTTAAACCAACATTAACATGACATGTCTCAGTTAAAATAATGCACAGTCAAACTTAATCTTAACTTCTCACATACTCTCATGGTTTTCACTCATTATAGTAGTGGTAAATTGTTTGCACTCTAATCAATCATATGAAAATAGTCACACCATATGCTTGCTTGTCCACCAATTCTACACTACTAAGAGCATACAATGCCATGAATCAAGAGGTCTTTATTCAAGGTTGCAATGAGGCTATAGGGTATAGATAAAAAAAGAAAATATGGTAAGGAAATCATAAATAATTCCATAGAATTAATAGAGAAAAATATAAACAACTAGAGCATAACATCTTGTTGGCTCATATTTTTATTCTCAATATATCATACTCCACTACGACTACATATGTTGAACTTAAATGGACCATTTTTATCCTTTCTTTTTTTTCTTTTTCCTTTTTTTTTTTTGAAAAATGAGTTGCATGATATCTTAACACATGTTTAACTCTTTATTATCCACAAGGCAACAACCTATAAACAATAAGAATTCTTAAAAACTGATTCTTTTAATTATCAAACTCAACATACATGAATTCCATGTTGAGGGGTTAGATAGATGAGTTTCTTGAATAAAAAGGCCTATTTATCTAGGGCATAAAAACGTTCATGGTGGGTAATTTTGGCTTTGTGGTATCAATTGTAATGCTTCTATCGTATCCATGTCATCATTTGTATAAATATAGTTTCACATAGTTTAAAGCAAGTTCTAGAGAAACACGTAATCATGAGAGCACATATGCATAATATATCGATCATATAGGCTTAAAACTCAAAGTGATGTTTATACAAGTCCATCTTAAGTCTAAGCATGCTTCTTTCTCAATTAACATATCATACTAACATTAACTTATGAAGAATGATGTTTTAGGTCTAATTTTCAAGAAATTTTTTGTCACCAATAGCCAGCTTTAGACCTACTCAGGTCATATCTCATCATTGCATTAGAAGGAACTAAAACATATGAGCAAAAAACAAACTTAACTGAGAACTCAAAACAAAAGCCTAAGAAAGAAAAAATTAAGAAAAAACATGCCTACTAAAAGTTAAAGCAACACTAAAAAAGTTTAAAAAAACCTAAATCTTCCCTTCCTCATATTTAATCCTTACATTTCCTTAATGTGAGATTGTTACTTTGATTGAAAGAACTAAATGCATGAGCGTAGGAAAATATAAACAATAAAAGATAGAAGGGGGAAAAAAAGAAGCATAAAGTCTATTTACCATGTGCTCTCTATTTATTAGGTTGCCTCTTAACTAGTGCTTGGTTTAGTGTCTTTAGCCTGACATGGATTCATGCTATCATTCATTAGCATATGTTGGCTAATAGAGTGGTACCTACTTTACATCCTGTGTTGTGAAGTTCTCATAATGTAGCTTTAACCTATGTCCATTCACTTTGAACACCTTATCCATCTTCAAACTTTTAATTTCAACTGCACCTTGAAGGAAGACATTAGTCACTATAAAAGGTCTTACCCAATGAAAACATAACTTACTTGGAAATAACTTAAGGCATGAGTGGAATAAAAGAACTTTTTTCCCCAACAGCAAAACTCTTTTTTGATATCATTTTATCATGAAAAGCCTTAATCTTTTCTTTGTAAATCTTGGAGCTTTCATAGGCATCATTGTTTATCTCTTCAAGTTCTTACAACTGAAGTTCCTTTGAATACCTACTGCATCCATTTCCATGTTACATTGCTTTATTGCCCAATATGCCTTATGTTTTAATTCAACTAGGAGATGGCATGGCTTGTTCTAGACCAACTAATAAGAAGATATACGAATGGGTGTCTTATATGTTGTCCAATAAGCATAGACTTTACTTCTTAATTTGATACTTCAGCTTACCTACTAGTTTATGTATGATATATAGTGGAGACCTTATGTGTGATATTATATTTCCTCAAAAGGGCTTCCATAGACCTATTATAAAAATGTGTACCTTTACCGCTGATCATAGCCTTAGGTGTTCCAAACCTTGTAAAGATATTAGACTTCACAAAATCTACAACTTCTGAGTCATCAACTCGGTGCCTCTTGCTTTTACCCATTTTGAGACATAATCAACAATAAGTATAATGTAAAGGTTACCAAAAGAAGAAAGAAAAAGTCCCATGAAATTAATGCCCCATGTATAAAAACAATATACAATAAATATAAGAGATTGAGATATTCAATTTCTAGCACCTAATTTACTTGTTTTTTTATAACAATCACAAGTCTTGCAAAAGAGGTATGAATCCTTAAATAGTGAAGGCGAATAAAACCCACAAATAAGTGCTTTTAGTGCTATTTTTTATGCAAAATGCCTTATCCATGCGTAAGAATGACAAAAGGTTAAAATAAAAAGAAAAAAAGTTTTAGGTACACATTTTTTATAACTTGATTAGAGCAATGCTTCCAAAGAAAAGGATCATCCCAAATGTAATACTTAGAATCACTCTTGATCTTGTCTCTTTGAGCTCTAGTCAAATCTTCTAGCAACTTCTTGGTGGCTAAATAATTAACAGTGTCTGCATACTAAGAGGTCAATATTAGTTTATACCTTAAAGCCAATAGGATTAGATGAGGCATATAATAGTTAATAATGTAAACCAATCACTTTATTTAGTGATTTAAGGTTTTTCTTCATGTTAGTGGCATGATTGACAATCATGCAAACACTAATTGGATGAAGCCAATGAAACACAATGGCCTTACAAAGTTAGAATGTGTTGTGACAATGAGATCCTTATGAATCAAAGTTGTGTTTCTAAAAGCATTCCTAGTCATCGTATTGTCAAGATAACGCATAAACAATGCACAATGACTAGCATATGCTAAGCCTCAATGCATTTGATACATGCAACTTTTTGATCGCATAGAAGTTAAAGTATAGAGACACTTAGAGATAACATATAGGTGCTTATTTTATGGAAACAAGTTCATTGAACATAGCTCATATGAGAACTCTAATTAATTTAAGTCACTCAAGTGTCCATGGAATATGTTCTCATGTGCAAGTCATGTATATCAGTCCTCAGACATATGGTACTAGGTCAAGTTGTATGAGGAGTGCCACGCTTTGATCCATCAAGAGCTGGTCCATAATAGGTGGTTCGTTATGGTTGGGTGGTTTTAGGTATGGCATGAGCCATACAAAGGTGGATGAGTGATCTAAAGAGGATTCACCATTCTAAGTGACATCAGAGACATATCTCATTTGTTCTTGGCTTTGGTTAACTTGATAAAGTCGTTGGCCAAAGCATGATGAATTTAGGAGAAATTGTTTCTCTAAGTTCATGATGTTAACTGAAAGTTATAGAAATTAATATGGATTGCTGCATGACTAGACCTTGCACCATGCTTATTGATTTTCAAGGATATATGGTGAAAGGATTGAAGAACACAGAAAGGTTGGTTATTAAAAGGTTAGAGGTTATGTTGACTCTTTTTGTAAACTGAATGGCCATGATGCCTTGTTAGAAGCCAATCTATTTTTAAAAATACACTTAATTTGGTAATTATGTTTATTGTTGTTATAATGGAAGCCAAATGGGTCACCCACAATAAGATGATCTATTGGATTAAAACTAAGATATAATTAAGCCTGACTTAATTAAATAAAAAGTATAATGAGGAGGACTTAATTGAATAATTTCAATTAAGAACAATTTAATACATAAATTAGTTTTATGAAATCTAATTAAAGATGTCTTAATATGGCAATAGAGACAAGAATGTCTTATCAAGATAATGTCTATATGTAGACATGGTTTTAGGGATAATATTAAATAAGGCCAAATAATTGTATTTGAAAAATTAAATAATTATTTGATAATTATTTAATATATTTTCATGAAACAAAAATTATTTTATTTGGGCTAGAAAATTTAATTATGAATTAAATTATCTAACATGTAACTTTAATGGTTAAGTTAAAAGCCTTAATTATTAAGTCAAAAGAGTTTAATTATGAACTACTCTAAGTTGGGCTTACTAAGTGCATGGAATAGCTATCTTTGGTGTGCTATTGGGCTAAAGTATTAATAAGTTACTACTAAGGCCTAATCTTGGACAAGCTAATTAAAATAGTTTTAATTGGGCTCCAAAAAATACTCTAAAGTAGAGCCACCTTTTAGGTATGTTAGTAATGGGCTTAGTTGGCCCATTAGTTAAGCCCAACCTAGCCTAGGGTGTAATTAAATACCTTATAAAGGTTTTTTGGCTGATAAGGAATGTAAACAAGCCTTCGACACAATCCTTCTATCTTTCTTAACGAGATATGGTGCAACTTTTGCTTTACCTAAGCTCTCTTTGTACTTTCATGCTTTTTTTGAGTATTATTGAATCATTCTTACATGAGAAAATAGCAAAATAGTTTTCTGGCATTGAGAGATTAATTCTTCATGAAAGTTGTGAAATTAGCCAAAAGTACAAAATCCTTACTTTTTTAAGCTTTCTTTGTGTCAATTTTTATTCTAAGTGATCTCAAAGTGTTTTTGATCAGTATTAAGATAAGAAATCAATTTTCTATCTTAATGGAATTAACTGGAATCAAGAATTATAATTTTTGGCTCTGTTTATTGGCATTTATGAAAAATAGCTACTTTCTTACTGAGTTGTTTCTCCTTCTGTTTAGCGCAATAGGTAAAGGAATTATTCTCAGATCACATCAAATCTATACCTATTGGCAAGATATCGTTTGGTTAAAGCTTGAAAAGCCATTTAACTAGCACCAAAGAATACACTGAACCTTATGAAGGCTTCAATAGGCATTTGTGTGGATCACCATTAGATGTAGAACATTTAGACCACTTTCGGCCTCAAGAAGAGATTATAGTAACCAATCTATGGTGTATTCATGTAGAAATTGATGCACTTAGAGTTATAAATCTCTAAACATGTATAATTTCTAATATATCTATGTTTTTAAATTGCAATCTGATCACATGTACATCTTTTCCTAAGATCTTGAGGAAATCTAGGTGTTTCATTGTTTAAATCAATTGCTATGTATAATTTTGATTAAATTTTTTATACTGATATCAATATGCATGAGTCTAAAATTTCTTTTCAATGGTATTAGAACAAAGGTTTGTAGATTACATGTGGTCTAGCATGTAGGCTTTTACTGATAATCAATCTGATTGATTTATGTGTTGATTTAGTGACTTTTTGGTTTTAGTAAAATTTAAAAAAAAATTATTTTCCTTTAATTTTTTAAATCTAGACAACATATAATTTTTTTTCTTTAATCATGTTTAAAAGTGTTTAAATAATTAATTAAAATTGTTTTAATTAATTCATGTTAAAGTCTTATCATGTTTTAAGCCTTCCGGGTTATTTCAATGTTATTTTGATTTGTTTGCTGAATAAAAATTAAAAAATTATTTTTGTTTAAGTTTTAATTTTCCAACGTGTACATCCACGTTTATTATCATTGTTAATTAGTTTAAAACATTTTTTCTAATTAAATTGATATTAGAGTGATCTGCCAACATTTGGTTTGATAATTGCTAAGATGGCTTTGTTTTGGCATTTTAATGGTGCTAAAATTTTCAGCAGCTGTTAGTGTGATTTTTTCCTTGTTTTTTCACCTTGAAAGTGTCATGAAAATTTTGTAGTATTTTTGGAAAGATTAGGTTAAACTCAGAGTTGTAAACATTTCAATTTTGAGCTATATCATTTGCACTAGGTGCATGTGTGATTGCACCATCTTGTCTTTGTTCTTGTGACCTTGGTGTGGCATCCATGGCAGCAAGATGTTGTCGCAAATTTGTTGTATTTTCAAAGGTTTAGTAGGAGGAAGACAATAATGATGGCTAAGATAGCCATGCACGGAGCAAACTCTTAATGGACTAGGACTCTCTAAGAGGTTATGTTCTATTAAAACTCTTATTATTAAATACCTAATTATCCAATTGTATTAATTTAAATTGTTAGGCATGGAATTAGATAATATGATAAGCATGGAATTAAAATTCAATTAGATTGTTTAATTGAAAAGTATATTTAATTTAAATGATTAATCCTAATTTGATTAGGATTTGCGCTATTGTGATTAGAATAAATGTTAACCATATAAGAAAGTTGTTTTCTTAATTAAATTAAATATGGACCAATTAATAAGACTTTGAAAAAATTGAAACAACTTTCCTAAAAGGTTTAGGGAAATATTACAAGTTAAATATTTGTCTAAATTAAGACAAAGTCATCTAAAAGTCAAACAATATCCTAATTGAGACAAATAACCTAGAAGTTAGGTAATGTCTAACTTAATGTCTTAAAATATTGTTCTTTTTTTTTTTTTGAAAAGTAGTTTCTTGAAATGGTTTTTGGAAAACAAGTTTCCTAAAATGAATGGTTTGTCTAAATTAAGACAAAGTTATCTAAAAGTTAGATAATATCCTAATTAAGATGAACAACCTAAAATTTACGTAATAAGCAATTTAACACAAGTTTCTTAAAAATTATGAATTTAATTAAAAATATTTTATTGAAAGAACTGAAATTACTAAATAATTTGATAAATCATCTCAAATTGTTTGAACAGTTTTATGCAAATAGCACATAAGATCACTAAGTGATATTAGCTATACTTATTTAATTTCATGCTTATAATATGATTATGTTAGGGACTAGACCTTAGTTGAATAGATTCTACATAGTTGATTTCTTTTGGCATTTATTATATAGGGTTTGCAAATCCTACCTTTTCTTTTAATTTTGGATTTTAAATTCTCTTTTCATCTAATTCGCCTCAAACATAACTCGAGGTTTCTCACAATGATACGTAATAGTTACATAGGACTTGTGTATTTAGATTTAGGTTAAAATTAGAATTTATGTGAATCCAAGTTGTAAAGAAGACGATGCTGAAAATAAAGGACCGAGGAGACTATCATCAAAACATGCAAAAAACTTCTTTGATATCTCTATGAATTTGACCAACCAATTTCCTAATAGCTCAAGGAAACTAGATGGATAAATTACATAACCATCTTAGTAGATTGCATATTCTAGATTTATTTTTGAATATATATATATGTGATATATGATTGAATAAATGCTAAGCATGCTAATCAAACAAAAGAATAAGACCTAAGATACATGATTAAAAATCCTTCGTAAAATATTGAGTCCATGCCTAAGCATGATCAGATGCCTTCCATTAATTATAACAAGGTACCTGAGTTTTGACCACGAGATTTGTTGAGTTATCCCTAAGGTCCTTTCTGTTGGAGCTGCTTAAGTTATCATTAATAGGTCTTACTCAACTAAAGCTGTGTTGTCCAGATGCTTACAAACTCAACCTCATGGCATTAGAGTCGATGGTTAGGTGAAATGCATATAATGTATTTAGGTAAAGGATTACCACTTAACTAATCTAGATGTTGCATAGAAATGTAATTGCTAAGCTAAGTTACCCACTCAATTAGTTCTTACATCGCTCGTTGGGCTATTCCCAAGGTTATACAAGGACTAAAGGGGTCCTAGCTCATTAAGAAAATTTAAATATTGAACCTCTCATATTATAGTGGAGGATTATAATCTGACAAAATAATGATAACAATCATTAACATTGTAAAACCTTACTTAATGATTGAAATTGCAAATTATTAACCACAAAATGTTTTGGTTCATAATGGATATAAACACAACATGACTAACAGACTTCGCTAAGTAGCATGCATGATGCTAATAAGTTTTAGTAGATCGGACTCCATTAACTAGGCCTATATTTAATAGCATATCCAAGAATATCCCACTGGGTTAGAGGTAATATATCAAATTCATGTTGATTACCTTGATCAAGCCATATTGTGATGATGGTTATTATGGCACCTAAACTCTGGAAGGAGTAAGTGGCTATTCAAGCTCATGAAATCATCTAAAACCTTAAAGAATTGTTCTATAAGGATAGTCATACTAAGAGGTTAGACATCTTTATGTTGGAAGTCTCGAGGCAGCATGTAACAAGATTCCAAAAATTTATAAAATAATCCACAAGCATGGTAGTGGAAACAAATCAAACAAACTAATTTGAAACTCCCTAAATAGGATTGTCATGCAAGATCTTGATTAATCTTGAAGATTAAAAAACCTAAAGAACTATTCAAGATTTAAACATACGTAATCTTGAAATTTTTTTTAGCAATTCCATGATCGAAGAACATGCACACTAAGCCTAGTTCTCATAAACCAAAGTTGTCTAAGCGTTCTACCTTTAAAGGTTATCCACATAGGTGACTCGAAGAACCTTCAATAAAGATCAAGCTTTGTTGCCTGGTGCCATGCTAGTAGCTTAGTTTTCAATAAATCTTCCCTTTACACTAAAAGATGTTGATTCAATAGTTAAATTTGAGAAGACAATAGTTTTTCTTCGAGAACCTTCAAGTTTATGCAATCTTACTTAAAGAAGTTGAAGAAATTACAAATTAGGTTCCTAGAGGTTTCTTGGCTAAATTTTTAAGTCTCCTTACCACTATATGGGATGGTTGACATGGGTTATATATATCTAGAGTTTAAAATTTTAATTTTTGAGAAATTATAATTTTGCCCTTAGCCTATTTGTATCAGATAATTAGCCCAGTCCCAATTTAATTTCTACTAATCACCCTTATATGTGTGGCCTATTAGGCCCTCATCATATTGGCAATAAATATAAAATAGCCCTATAAAGAATATTTTATATTCATAGACCAAGATCGGCATCTAGCAATACATTATGGCCTCCCAACATGCAAGGAATGTCAATATGGTTTTAACAAGTCCTTCAGGGTTTTGTATTTCAATGTAATAAATACCTTTAATCATATATCCCAAATTTAGCAAGAGCATGGTTTAGTGTCTACTTTTAGTCTATTCCATATTATTATGTAACCCTTATGTGTTAACTCTGTAGTGAATATTGCCTTGGCTGAGGACTTTGAGTTAACTCAGGCTTGGTATATGTGAGATATATCTTTTCATATCACTTAGGGTGATGAATCCTTTTTGGACTATCATTAACCTACCATATGATTCATGCCATACCCAAAGCCACCCTCCTATAAGCATCCATCTATTCTGAACTTATTTGTGATGGAATCAAACATGACATTCCTCATATGAGATGATCTGGTGTTAGAAGTTTAAAGATCACTTACACTACTAGCACATAAGAGTATTTCCATAGACACTTGAGTAAAATACTAAATAGAACTCCCATAGCGGGTCATGTTCAGTGAACTTCTTACCATAATAAGGACCTATATGATGTCCTTGACTATCTCTATATTTCAACTTATGAGATCAATTACATGAATCATATGCATGGAGGCTTACATATGCTAGCCTTTGTCTATTGTCAATGCCCTTTCTTGACAATGCGATGACTAAAAATGTTTTTAGAAATACGACTTTTAACTAAAATTGTAACTCTTTGTAAGTCTTTTGCAAGGCCAATGTGTTTCATGGGCTTTATCTAGATAAGATTTTATAACACTTATACAATTAAACCTTATGCATAAAGAATAACTTTATAACATTAATTAAATATGATGTTTGATTACATGAAATCACTAAATGTTAATGCCTTGAAGCCACAATTGGGTTGCAGGGCTTACACTAACAATCTCCCACTAGCCTTAAACCCAATTGCCTATATGTCCAAGTCCTATACCCTCCATATAAAGATCATGTTTCTACTGGAATAGAACTTTGGTGAAAAGATCAGCTAAATTTTCCTTAGTGGGTACTTGTTCCAAACGAACATCACATCTTTTTATAATATCTTTAATGATGTGTATCAGCATAACACATGTTTGGATTTATGATGAGACCATGGTTCCCTAGCTTTCGCTATGGCTCTATTGTTATCACAGCAAAGTGGTATTGGATCAACAATCCTCGAAACCACACCAAGTTTGATGATAAATTTTTTCATCTAAACTACCTTTTTCACAACCTTACATGCGAAAATGTATTCAGTTTTAGTTGTTGAGTCTGCAGTTGTAGCCTATTTAAAAATTTTCTAACTTATTGTAGCAACGTTAAAGGTAAATACAAAACCACTTTGCGATTTACTATCATCCCAATCAAATTAGAAGCTAACATTAGTATAACCCCTTACATGGAGTTCAACCCCTCCATATACTAGAAAAAATATCTTTAGTCCTTTGCAAGTATTTAAAGATATTCTTGACAATAATCTAGTGACTTTCATCGAGATCACTTTGTTGTTTATTATGATATAGCTAGTCTTGTACATAGCATAAGATACATTATTGATCTAACAACCAAGGCATACGAGATTTTATTCACCACTACCTTTCATTTGATATTTTAGGACACATCTGGTTCAAGTAATACATGCCATGTACTATAGTCAGGTTTTTTCTTTTAGAGTTTTCCATGCTAACCTTACTTATGCAAGTGGACTACGATAAGCCAAGCAATCTTTTTGATCCACCTCAATAGATCTTAATTCCTGAAATGTATGCTACTTCTCCCAAATCCTTCATAGTGAATTATGTGGTCAGCTAAACCTTAGTGGCCTGTAGTGTTGGTAAGTCATTTCCTATGAGCGATATGTCATTAGCATATAGCACTAAGAAAATAATAGCTTGCCTATTCATTTTTTTATACACATATGATCATTGGGATTCTTTATGGAGCCAAATTCTTTAATTGCTTCATCAAATCTAATATTTCAACTTTGTGAAACTTACTTTAGCCTATATATGGACTTTCTCAGTCTACATACTTGATTAGGATTTGACTTGGACATAAAATCATCAGGTTGTGTTATATACACTTTCTCTTGTAAATTCCTAATGAGGAACAAAGTTTTTACATCCATTCGCCATATCTTATAATCATGAAATACAGCTATACCAAGCATAATCTGAATAGATTTTTACCATGGCAACTGGTGAAAAGGTTTTCTGGTAATCAATGTCTTCTACTTGATTATAACCTTTTGCCACCAATTTGGCCTTATACATTTGTACGTTGCCATCTATGTAATTTTTTCTGTTAAAGACCTATTACACCCTATAGGTTTTAGTCCTTTGGGTGGTTTAACTAGAGTGCATACTTGGTTGACTTCCATGGCATCCATTTTGAATCTTATAATATCAAGCCATTTCTCAAAGTCAATGTCGAACATTACTTCTTTGAAATTAATGAGTTTAGTATCACAAGGCAAGCCTTCTTAGTCCACGACAAATCCATATCTCTATGAAGCTTACCTGATTCTACTACACTAGCAGAGTAGTTGTGTCTTTTGAGCTTTTAGTTGAGCATCCGATGCATTAACTATTGGCTCAAGTTCCATTGGAATGTTGACTTAAGTATTTCCTCCTTGATTGAATCTAAGAGCTAGTATACTCTTACCAATTTGTTTCTCTACTACAGCCTTACACTTTTTGAACTTTCCAAAAGCTTTAGACACGTACTTTATTAAATATACATACCTATAGTTAGAGTAATCATCAGTAAAGGTAATGAAGTAAAAAATACCCATTTCTAGCCATCATATTCATTAGTCCACATATATTTGAAGTACTAGGCCTAATAAATTTGTAGTTCTATCACTTTTGCAAGTGAAGGGTAACTTCATCATCTTACCAAGGAGATAACATTCACATGTTCCATATCATTCGTAACCAAATGGTTCCAGATAGCCTTGTTTAGCTATTCGAGTCTCATTGATATGACCAAGTCTACAATGCTAGATAAAGGTTTTACTTGGGTCATTACTTTCTACTTTCTTCACATCCATATTGACTAAAGGCATATCTAGATCCAATATATATAGTCTATTCCATAATGAGGCCGATCCACAGACCATATCATTTAGAATGATTAAACAACTATTGCTTTTCATCCTAAACTTGAAATTATCATTCAGTCTGAACACTTTAGGCTTATGGCATCTAATATGCCTCATAATGCTACTAATATGAATATCATAATCAATAACCTAGCATAAAACAAGTATTAGCTAGTTATTCATGTATTAAACCAATAATGACAAGGTATTAAATCTATATTGGTCTTCCCAAATTGTTCTGAAATGTAGTCCTTATTATTATTTAAAAATTTCGTCAAGGTATTTTTAGCAGGCGAAGATCCCTTTCAATGTGTTGCAACCCTGAGCAACTTAATAAATTACAACAAGCCTAGATGGGCAAGGATCATAACTTACCAATAGCGTCTTAATGCAAGTCCCATATCAATTAGGTGGCAACTCTTTGCCTAAATGCGACACATACATTTCACCTAACTATCGCCTCTAACATCATATAGTCAAGTACGACACATCCGCACTATACAAAATTAGTTGAGTTAGACCTATTACTCATAACTCACATAGTTTGGGCAAAAAGGACCTTGAGTGACTCAACAAATCACCTTCAGCCAAAACTTAGGTATGTTGTTATGAATAATTGAAGACGTTTTTATCAGAGGAAGAATGTCACTCAATATTGTACAAAGGATTTTGTTTGTTCATTTTTATCTTTTATTTAAGGTCTCATTATATTTGCATGTATAGCATTTATAATATCTCATAAAATAAATCTACTATCATGCATAATAATTGGATGAATATGGACAACTATCTAATGCAATTTCCTTGACTCATCAAAGGAATTACTTCATTAATTCCCAGGTGATTACATACAAAGTCTTTGTAAGCTTCTTGCAATCTCCTAGGTTTCATGGTGCCTTCACTTGGATCTTCATCTTTAAGTTACAAAATCTTTTCTAACCTTAATTTTACATTTATGTAATCTAGTTACAATTGTAATAAAGAAACCTCGAGTTACATTCGAGCGAATTTAGGTAAGAAAAGAATTTTACAGCCCCAAAGAAAAAAATAGATAAGACAAGGTTCACAAACCCTATTTAAAAATTTTAAACAGCTATAAACAATTAGTGATACATCCAAGATCATATTGGTCCTATTCCATAATCATTTGATACATCCACAAACATTATGAATATAAAAACAAGTGTTTTAAATTCAAGTTATCAATTTTGATGCGAAATAATTGATCCATATTTAATTTAATTAAGAAAATAATTTTTTTTCATGATTAACATTTACTCTAATCATATTAGACAAATCCTATTCCAAATAGGATTAATCATATAAATTAAATATATTTTTTAATTAATCAAATTAATTGAATTTTAATTTCATGCTTATTATATTATCCAATTTATATCTTAAACAATTTAAGAAAAATAATATAATTGAGTAATTAGGTGCTTGATGATATGTAAGAGTTTTAATTAGATTCAACCTATTAAGAAGGTGTATTATGCCAACTATGCTAACTTTTAGCATTTTTTAATTTAATTTTAATTTGACTCATTATACCAGATTTTAAATCTCAAGAAAATTAAAATAGGAAGAGTCCTACTCTAAGTAGGATAGTGGTAGTGCAAAATTTGTAGAAATCGTAGTCCAACTAGGACTATATCCTATGCATGGCTATCTTAGCCATCATATTCCAATTTAAACACATAAAAGCACACATAGTGCACCTATTTTTAGCCCAGAATTAAAACAATTTCAACTCTAATTTTAACCTGCTTTTTCCAACAAATATTATGAACTTTTCATGATAATTTCAAGGTGTAAAAGCAAGGAAAAATTGCAAGAATGGTTACCCAAAAATCAGCCACATCAAAACACCAAAACAAAGCCAACCTAACACTGGTCAACACCAAATTGTCAACCGATAACTCTAATATCAATTTAGTTAATAAAATCATATTTTAACTAATTAAAATTGAATAATAAACATGAATTAAAATAAGACTTAAGTCTTATGATTATCCACATAAGTGACCCAAAAAGCCTTCAAGAAATATAAGACTTTATTGTTAAAAGTTGTGCTAACAACCTCTATTTCAATAAATCTTCTTTTTTTCACTAGAAGACCTTGATTCAAAAATTAAATTTAAGAAGAAAATAATTTTTCTTTGAGAACTTTCAAGTTTATACAATCTTTGTTCAAGGAAGTTGAGGAAATGGTAAATCATTCTAGGGGTCTCTTAGTTGAATTAAGTCTCCTTACCTCTATATAGGAGGGCTAACATGGATTAAATTATCTAGGATTTAAAATTTTAGTTTTTAAAAACTTACAATTTGAACTTATTCAAATTGGGCCCTAGTAACAATTACTTGTATTAGACATATTAGCCTATTCTTAATTTAATTTTTACTAATCACCCTTACATGTGACCCATTAGGTCCCCATCATTTTGGCAATAAATATAAAATAACCCAACAAAGAATATTTTATATTTATAGACCAAGATTGACATCTAACAATGCATCATAGCCCCCAACCATGTAGTGAGTGTCAATACAGTTTTGACAAGCCTTTAATGTTTAGTATCTCAATGTAATTAATATCCTTTCATCATGTACATTGGAATTTGCAAGAGCATTCGTTCAATGTCTACAGTTAGCCAATTCCATAGTAGTATGCAACACTTATATGTTAACTCTATAAACAATATTCCCTTGGCCAAGGACTTTGAGTTAACATAGGCTAGGTACGTGTGAGATATATCCCCTTATATCACTTAGGGTGATAATCCTCTTTGAACCATTCATTCACCTACCATATGATTAATGTTATACCTAAAACCACCTTATCATTACCTTCATCTATTGTGGACCCATTTGTGATGGAATCATAGCATGACACTCCTCATATGAGATGACCTAGCATCATAAGTCTAAGAATCACTTACATTACTAACACATGAGAGTATATCAATAGGCACTTGAGTGAAATACCCAATGGAACTCTCATAGGGAGTCATGTTTAGTGAAGTGTTACCATAATAAGCACCCATATGATGTCCCCAAGTATCTCTATACTTCAACTTATGAGATCAGTTACATGCATCATATGCATGGAGGCTTACATATACCCGTTTTTGTGCCTTGTTAATGCCCTATCTTGACAACATGATGACCAAAACCATTTTTACAAACATAGTTTTGATGCATAGGGATCTCATAATTGTAACTCTTTGCAATTCCCTTACAAGGCCAATATGTTTCATGGGCTTTATGTACCAAAGATATTTATAACAATTATGCAATTAAACCTTATGGATAAAGAAATACCTTTATAACGTTAATTAGATATAATGTTTAATTACATGAAATCATTAAATGCTAATGCTTTACATGCCATAATGATTAGCTTGCAGGGTTTACACTAGAACCCTAAGGAATTATTCCTGAGCAAGATGTCAGAAAGTAGCCTAATCATGCCTCATATGATAAGATATATTTTAGGACTTGAGCACTTTAGATGGATAATGATCTATGAATTGCCCATATACTTTCTTTTGAAGAAAGATGATAGAGATGATAAGAGATACGCCAACATAATGGAGAGCTAGATTAATAGAGTGAAGATTCTAAGGAATATTTTAATATAATCAAAATTAGGAAACTCACAATAGTTTCAATGATAGATAAACACTGAGATTAATTCACTTCTTTTGGTATATGATACCTAAACGTTGATGTGTAAATATGTATGACATATTATAAGGCCAAAATAAAAAGAGTAATGAAGATGGAGCTTAGACACTGACAACCTGGTTGACGTTGATCAAAGGTTATTTTCTTGATTAATGTTTTTGAACCATAATCTTGATTTATTAGTAAACATAAGATGTTTATTTTGGTGTTTACATTGAGGATGATTGTTAGCATTTAATGCCGAGCTTAGATTTAGTCCTCCTGAATGAATCAATCATAGAATTTGTTCTATGTTATGGTCATATTATTCTCAAACATAAAACTTGCAATTGTATTGAGAATGCTAAACAACCTATAATTTAAAGGACTCAAAAATAATTTTCAAATCCAATTCCCTTTAAATCTACAAATGTAGGACTTAGTGTGAGGCATTTGTAATTCTTTAAAAGTTAAAGCTCATAATTTGACTTAGTGATAAATAGCCATGATGATAAAAATGCAATTATTTGGAAAGTGTTCCAAACTAGAGAATATTACATGTTTATACCCTAAATAAACTAGAGAAAATTGCATTTTTATAGCCATGAAGATTGCATGTTTATAAACAAACTCTTTTGTTTAGGCTTAAAAAAAAGAGTTACATTTGGATCATTAGCTTACAAGTTAATAAAAGATTCCTAATAGTTGTTAAGGTAACAATTAAGCCATATGATTAGAATCTAGGTCTCATTGTGTTTCGAATAGTTAATGACTTTGATAATGAGATATCATGGTTGTAATCAAAACATATTCTTATAATAGTACTAAAACTTTGTCCAGGTTGAGACACAATTGCTACTCGAAAAAGTTTGGCATTGGATGCATTAGCGATTGGCTCAGTGCAAGTAGCAGATATTAGTATATGCCTTAGAGCTAATCAATTAGATGAGGCATACAATAGTTAATAATGCAAACTAATCATTTTAGTTAGTGATTTAAGGTTTTCTCCTTCACGTTAGTGGCATGATTGATAATCATACAAACACTAATTGGATAAAGCCTATAAAACACAATGGCCTTGCAAAGTTAGTAATAAGTTACAACGATGAGAATCTTTAATGCATGAAGTTGTGTTTTTAAAAATGTTCCTACTTATCATATTGTCAAGATAAGGCATTGATAATGCACAATGATTAGCACGTGCTAAGCCTTCATGGATTTGATGCATGCAACTCTTTGATCTCATAGAAGTTGAAGTATGAGATAGTTTGGGATAATATATGGGTGCTTGTTTTATGGGAAGTTCACTAAACATGGCCCATATGAGAACTCCATTTACTGTAAGTCACTTAAGTGTCTATGGAATATGTTCTCATGTGGCAGTTATGTATATTAGTCCTTAGACTTATGATACCTGGTCATGTTTTATAGGGAATGTCATGCTTTAATTCCATCATGAACGGGTCCATAATAGATGGATGCGTATGATAGGTTGGTTTTGTGTAAGGCATGAACCATATGAATATGGATGAATGACCTAGAGGATTCACCATTCCAAGTGACATTAGACATATATCATTTGTTATTGGCTATAGTTAACTTAATAAAGTCGTTGGTCAACACATGACAAATTTAGGAGAAATTATTTCTCTAAATTCATTAGGTTAATCGAAAGCTATAGGAACTAATATGGATTGATGCATAGGTAGACACTGCACCATGCTTATTGTCTTTCCAAGATATCTGGTGAAAAGACCAAAGTACATTGAGAGGCAAGAACTAATATTGATTCTTCTTGTGTACCAGGTGGCTATGATGGCTTACTAGTGGCTAATCTTGGTCTATAAATATAAATAAATTTAATTGGATAATTATGTTTATTGCCATTATGATGGAAGCCTAATGGGTCACACATAATAAAATGATCTACTAGATTAAAATCGAGATTTAATTGTGTATGACAGTTAAATAAAAGTTATAATTAGGACTTAACTGAATAAGTTCAATTAAGAATAATTTAAAACATAAATTACATTTATTGAGTCTAGTTAAAAATGTCATCATATGGTAATAATGATAAGAATGTCATGTCAAGATAATGTCTATTTGTAGACATGGTTTTAGGGATAATATTAAATAAAGCCAAAGAATTATATTTAGAAAATTAAATAATTATTGATAATTATTTAATTAATTATTTTTTGTTATTTGCCAAAAGTAAAAAGTGCTTTACTTGGGTTAGAAAATTTAATTATGATTATATTATCTAACATGTAAACTTAGGGGTTCGGCAAAAAGCCTTAGTTATCAAGTTAGAGAGTTTACTTGTGAACTACTTCAAATTGGGCTTGCTAATGAGGTAGGCACATGGAATGGCTATCTCTGGTGTGCTATTAGGCTAAAATATTACTAAATTATTACTAAGGCCCAATCTTGGAAAAGTTTAATAAATATTTTTAATTGGACTCTAAGAAACACTCCAAAGTGGGGCCACCTTTTAGGTATTTTATTAATGGGCTTAGTTGACCCATTAATCAAGCTGAACCTAGCCTAGAGTATATTTAGATACATTATTAAGGCTCTTTGGCTAATAAAGAATAGGAAAACACTGGGCGTAATCCTCTTATCTTTTTTAAGGAGATATGGCACAAACTTCATTTTCCCTAAGCTCTTTTTAAGCTTTCATGCTTTTTTTTAGTGTTTTTAAATCGTTCTTGACACAATAAAGATAGAAAATAGTTTTCTAGCATTAAGAGATTAATTTTTCATAAAAGTTGTGAAATTCACCAAATCCGAAAATCTTTACTTCTTTAAGCCTCTTTTGTGTTGATTTGCATTCTAGGTATTTTCAAAGTGTTTTTGATTACTATGAAGGTAGAAAATCAGTTTCCTATCTTAGTGGAATTAACTAGAGTCAAGAATTGTGATTTTAGATTTGTTTATTAGCATTTATGGAAAATAGCTACTTTTTTATGGAGCTATTTCTCCTTATCTTTGGCATAATTAATAAGGGAATCATTTTCAAAACATATCAAATCTGTAGCTATTGGTAAGATATCTTTTGGTTAAGGGAAGCCTTTTGACTAGAACTGGAGGATCACTAAATCTTTTGAATGCTTCAATACACATCGTTGAGGCAGAACACTTGGACTATTTTTATCCTCAAAATGAGATTGTAGTAATCAAGACATGGTGCATTCGTGTAAGAATTAGTATACTTATAGTTATAAGTTTCTAAGTAGGTATGATTTTAACAAATTTATGTTTTTAAATTTTTTTGTCTATATGAATATGAATAAACTATGTGACTATGTGACTATGATGGTTTGCAATTAAGTTTCCATTACCTTTCATATCTTTTATTTCCAAATCAAATTCTTGTAAGATAAGTATCCACCTAATTAGTGTTGGTTTTACATCTTTTTTTATGAGCAAGTACCTAAGAGTTGCATGAAATAAATAGTTATTTTAGTTCCAATCAAATAAGAATAAAATTTCCCTAAAGCAAAATAATAACTAAAAGCTCTTTTTCAGTTATGGAATATTTGAGCTGTGCATCATTTAGAGTGTGAGAGGCATAATAAATGGTGTGTGGTGCTTTACTAATTCGTTGCCCTAAAACAACTTCTACAGTGTAGCCACTTGCATCTTACAAGATCTTAAAGGGAAAATTCCAATCCGATGGTTGGATCACTGGTGCTAAAGTCGATAGTTCTTCCAATGTCTCGAATACCTCTTTATATTTATCATCAAAGTGGAAGGGCACATCTTTTTGTAATAACTTGCATAGAGGCAATGCTATCTTTGAAAAATCCTTGAAAAATATGTGATAGAAACCTGCATGACCAAGAAAAGAGCAAACCTTTCGCATACTTATGGGAGGTAGCAAAAAAGCAATAAAGTTTATCTTAGATTTAGCAACTTCTATTTTGTTTAAATCTATACTTTTAAATAAAAAAGGTATAATAAAGAGGACTTAATTGAATAAGTTTAATTAAGAGTAATTTAAGATATAAAGTAGATTTTTAAAATCTAATTAGAGACATCTTAATAGGTAATAAAGATAAAAATGTCTTATCAAGATAATGTCTATTTGTAAACATGATTTTAGGGGTATTATTAAATAAAGCCAAATAATTGTATTTGAAAAAATTAAATAATTATTTAATACTATTTACATGAAGTAAAATTGTTTTACTTGGGTTAGAAAATTTAATTATGAATTAAATTATCTAACATGTAAATTTAAAGGTTGGGCCAAAAGCCCTAATAATCAAGTCAAGATAATTTAGCTGTGAACTACTCCAAGTTAGGCTTATTTATAGGCTAGGCACATGGAATAACTATATTTGGTGTGCTATTCAACTAAAATATTAATAAGTTGCTATTAGGGCCTAATCTTGGATAAGCTAATTAAAATAGTTTTAATTGGGCTTCAAAAAACACTTCAAAGTAGGGCCACCTTTTGGACATGTTAGTAGTGAGCTTAGTTGACCCATTAGTCGAGCCTAACATTGCATAAGGTGTATTTAAATACATTACTAAAGCTTTTTAACTAAGAAAAAGCACAAAAAAGCCTCAGGTGCTAATCCTTAGACTTATCTAAAGGGGTTTGGCACAATTTTAGTCTTTTTTAAGCTCTCTTTACATTTTCATGGTTTTTGTAAGTGTTCCTAAATCGTTCTTGAAAACAATGAAAATAGAAAAATAGTTTTCTAGCATTAAGAGATTAGTTTCTCACAAAAGTTGCAAAATTGGTTAATCCTAAAATCTTTGCTTTCTTAAGCTTCTTTTATGTTGATTGGTATTCTAGGTGATCTCAAAGTGTTTTTGACCACTACGTAGGTACAAAATTAGTTTTCCATTATAATGGAGCCAACCAAAATCAAGAATTATGATTCTTGGATCTTTTGTTGGCATTTATGAAAAAAAATTTACTTTCTTACGAATGTGTTTTTCCTTATTTTCGGTGCAATAGGTAAAAGAATAATTCCCAGATGACATTAGATCTGTACCTATTGGCAAGATACCTTTTGGTTGAGCCTTAAGAAGCCTTTTGGCTAGAATTGAAGAATCATTGAACCTCATGAAAGTTCCAAGAGACATCTGTGTGTATTACCATTAGAGGTAGACCACTTTGATAGTTTTTGGCCTCAAGAAGAGATCATAATAATTAACCCTTGGTGCATCTGTGTAGGGATCTGCACATTTAATGTTATGAATCTCTAAGTAGGTATGATTTCTATCAGATCCAGGTTTTTAACTTATAGTCGGATCACATTTACATTTTTTTCCTAAGATTATAAAGAAATCAAGATATTTCTTTGTTTAATTTCACTGCATATGTTTAATTTTGATTAAATTTTTATGCTTATATCGATATGCATGAGCCTAAGATTTTGCTTCCAGTGGTTCAAAGCCTAAGGTTTCTAGATTTGCATGTGGTTTGGCATGCTTGCTTTTAGTGATAGTCAATCTTATTAATTTATGTATTGATTTGATAATTTTTTTATATTGGTAAAATTCTTGAAAAATTATTTTTCATAATTTTTTTTCAATCTGGACAACATGTAATTTTTTAATTTAATCATGTTTAAAGGTGTTTAAATAATTAACTAAAATTATTTTAATTCATTCGGATTAAAGTCCTAACATGTTTCAAGCTTTCTATGTTGTTTTTATGTTATTTTAATTTGTTTCTTTAAAAATTAAAGAAATTGTTTTTTTTTTTATTTCTAATTTTCCAACATGTTGATCCATGTTTATTATTAATGTTAATTAGTTTAAAATATTTTTTTCCTAATTAAATTGATATTAGAATCATCTATCATTGTTTTGGTGTTTATTGTTGCTAAGATGGCTCCATTTAGATGTTTTAATGGTGTTGAAATTTTCAACAGCTGGTAAAGCAACTTTTTTCGTATTTTTCCACCTTGAAAGTGTTATGAAAAGGTCATAATTCTTGTTGGAAAAATTAGGTTAAAAGTGACAATGTTCTGATTCTGGGCCATATTGGGTGCACTATGTCCATGTGATGGATATGGCATGTTGTCTTTCTATGTTTGACCTTGGTGTTGCAGCATCAATAACAGCAAGATGCTTTATACTTTTTCTATATATAGGTTCACTGGGAGGAAGGCAATAGTTTTTTAGTTGAATTAGGATTGCTAAGATAGCCATGCATAGAGCAGACTCTTAGTTAGACTAGGACTCTTTAGGAAGTTATGTTCCATCAAAACTCTTACTTATTATCCAACACTTAATTATTGAATTATATTAATTTTCTTAAATTGTTTAAGATATGAATTGGATAATATAGTAAGCATGGAATTAACATTCATTTAAATTGTTTAATTGAAAAATATATTTAATTTAAATAATTAATCCTAATTCGATTAGGATTTGTTATAATGTGATTAGAGTAAATGTTAATCATGTAAGAAAATTGTTTTCTCAATAAAAATAAATATGAACAATTATTAAGACTTTAAAAAATTGGAAACTACTTTCCTAAATAGTTTTAGGAAATATCACAGTTAAATGCTTTGTCTAAAAAAGTTATCTAAAAGTTAGATAATGTCTAAATTAATACAAACAACCTAAAAGTTAGGTAATGTCCAATTCAATGTCTTAGAGTTATTTTTTTTTGGAAAACAAGCTTTCTAAAATGGAGGGTTTGCCTAAACTATGACAAAGTTATTTAGAAGTTACATCATGTGTCTAAACTATGACAAAGTTATTTAAAAGTTACATCATGTCCTAATTAAGACAAACAACCTAAAAGTTAGGTAATAAACAATTTAAAATAGGTTTCCTAAAAGTTAGGAATTTAATTAAAAATGTTTTGATTAAAGAACTAAAATTATTAAATAATTTGGTAAATTGTCTTAAATTGTTTGAAGAGGTTTATGAAAATGACACACAAGAGCACCAAGTGATATTGGCTATGCTTATTTAATTTCATGCTTATAACATGATTATGTTAGCATGAGGATGATTATTAACCTTACCTTCTCTTTTAATTATGGGTTGTAAATTCCCTTTTCACCTTACTCCCCTCGAACGTAACTTGAGGTTTGTTACAATGATATGTAACAGTTACATAGGACTCATAGATTTAGATTTAGGTTAAGGTTAGAATTTATGTAATTCCAAGATGTAAAGTAGATGGGGCCAAGAAGAAAGGACCAAGGAGATCATCATTAAGACTTGGGAAGACCTTGCATGATATCCCTAGGAATTTGACCAACTAGTTTCCTAATGGCTCAAGAAAACAAGATAGATAAAGTCTATATTATCCAAGTAGATTGCATCGGTTAGATTTATTTTTGAATTTATATATATGTTATATATGATTGAATAAATGCTAAACATGCTAATCAACAAAGTAATGAGACTTGAGTTAAATGATTCAAAATCCCTTGTAATGCCTAAGCATGATCAGATACCTTTAATTGTTCTAACAAGGTACCCTAGTTCTAGCGGTGGAGATTTGCTGAGTTGAAATAAGGTCCCATTCACCTAAGTTGCTTGAGTTATGAATGATGGGTTTTACTCAACTAACGTCATGTTGTCCAGATGTGTACAACTTGACCATATAGCATTAGAGGTAATGGTTAGGTGAATGTTGGTATATACCCTTGAACCATTAGATTGGGACATGGTTTTAGTATATGCCCTAGAGCCAATTGAATTGGATGATGCATATAAACTTAATAATGCAATCTAATCACTTATGTTAGTGATTCAAGGTTTTCTTTCATGTCAGTAGGGTGATTAACAATCATACAAACGCTAATTCAATGAAACCCATGAAACATAAAAGGCCTCGCAAATTTAATAATAAGCTAGAATGATGAAATCTTTATACATCAAAACCATTTTTCTAAAAATGTTCCTAATCATTGTATCGTCAAAAGAGGGCATTAACAATGCATAAAGACTAGCATATGCTAAGCTTCCATGCATTTAATGCATACAACCTTTGATCTCATAGAAGTTAAAGTATAGAGATATATTAGAATAGCATATGGGTTCTCGTTTTTGTGGAAACAAGTTCACTAGACATGGCTCGTATGATAACTTCATTTAGTATAGGTCATTCAAATGGCTATGGAATATCTGCTCATGTACTAGTCGTGTATATTAGTCCTTATACTTATGATACTAAGTGATCTCATATTAAGAGTGTGATACTTTGATTTATTTGAAATGGGTTCATAATGGATGGATACATAAGGTGGGGTACGTTGGGTATGACATAAATCATATGGTGGAGAATGAATGATCTAGAGAGGATTAACCCCTCTGAGTGGAATTAAAGACATATCTCATATGTTCTTGGCTTTAGTTAACTTGATAAAGTCATTGGCCAACAATGATGAATTTAGGTAAAATTATTTCTCTAAATTCATGAGGTTAACTGAAAGTTACAGGAGCTAATATGGATTGATATAGGAATAGACACTGACATGCTTATGGTCTTTCTAGCTATTTAGTGAAAGGACCAAAGTACACTGAGACACTGGTTACTGAAGGTTTTTGAAGAGATCGTATTTACTCTTCCTACATACGTTGCTAGAGGCCAATCTTGGTCTATAAATATAAACACACTTGCTGAAAATTTTGGTTAAAATCAGAGTTGAAAACGTTTCAATTTTGAGCTATATTAGGTGCATTAGATGTGCTTGATGAGTACGACATTTCATGTTCCTCATTGGAACCTTGATGCAGCATTCATAGTAGCAAGATATTGCTACAAATTTTTTGTATTTTAAGAGGTTTAGTGGGAGGAAGGCAATTGTGTTTAAGTTGAACTAGAATGGCTAATATAGACATGCATGGAGCATACTTCTAGTTGGAGTAGGACTCTTTGAGAGGTTGTGTTCCATTAAAACTCTACTTATCATCCAAAACCTAATGATCCAAGTATTAATTTTCATAAATTGTTTATAACAAGCATGGAATTAAAATTCAATTAAATTGCTTAATTAAAAAATATATTTAGTTTAAACAATTAATCTTACTTGGAGTAGGATTTGTTCTAATGTAATTAGAATAAATGTTAATCATGAAAGAAAATTGTTTTCTTAATTACATTAAATATGGATCAATTACTAAGACTTCAATTGGAAACTACTTTCCTAAATGGTTTAGGAAAAATTACATATTGAATAGTTTGCCTAAATTAAGATAAAGTTATCTAAAAGTTAGATAATGCTCTAATTAAGACAAACAACCTAGACTTTAAGTAATGTCCAATTTAATATCTTAAAATTTTGTTTTCAGAAAACAAGTTTCCTAAATGGTTTTTGGAAAATAAGTTTCCTAAAATAGAAGGTTTGTCCAAATTAAGACAAATTTATCTAAAAGTTAGATAATATCCTAATCAAGACAAACAACCAAAATGTTAGGTAATGAGCAATTTAGGATAATCTTCCTAAAAGTTAGGAATTTAATTAAAAATGTTTTTATTAAAGAACCAAAATTACTAAATAATTTGATAAATCATCTAAAATTGTTTGATAAGGTTTATGCCAATGACAAATAAGATTATTATGTGATGTTGGCTATGCTCATATTAATTCATGCTTATAATATGATTATGTTAGCATGAGGATAATTATGAACTAGACTTTAGTATAACTAGGTTATGGATGGTTGAAAATTTTTTTTGGTATTCATTTTAGATGTAGGGTCTGAGAACCTAGCCTTCACTTTAATTTTGGGTTGTTAATTCTCTTCTTACCTAAGTCCCCTTGAATGTAACTTAAGGTTTCTTACAATGATATGTAATAGTTACATAAGACCTGTAGATTTAAATTTAGGTTAAGATTAGAATTTATATAAATCCAAGATGTAAAGAAAATAACACTAAGAAGAAAGGACTAAGGAGATCATTTTTAAGACTTGCGAAGACTTTGCATGATATCCCCATGAATTCAACCAATTAGTTTCCTAATGGCTTAAGGAAAATAGATAGATAAAGTCCATAATCATCCTAGTAGATTACATGTGTTAGATTTATTTTTGAATTTATATATGTGATATATGATTGAATAAATGCTAAGCATGCTAATCAAACAAAGCAATGAGACCTAAGCTAAATGATAAAAATCCCTCATAAAATATTGAGGCCATTCCTAAGCATGATTAGACACCTTCCATTAATTATAACAAGATACTGGAGCTCCAACTGTAGAGATTTTGGGCTATCTCTAATGTGTCTTCTATCGAGCTATTTGAGTTATAATTAATGGGCCTTACTTTGCTAAAGCTGTGTTGTCTGGATGCTTACAAACTTGACCCCACAGCATTAGAGGCGATGCTTACGTGAAATACATACGATGTATTTAGGTAAAATAGTTACCACCAAACGAATGTAGGATTTGCATAAGATGCAACTAGTAAGCTACATTACCTATCTATATTTCATGATTTGTTGGGCTATAGCCAAGGTCATGAAAGGATAAAAGGGGTCCTAGCTCATTAAGAATATTCAAATGTTGAACTTTTCATATTATATTAGAGCACTATAATGTCTATAGAATAATGAGGACAACCATTAAAGTTGTAAAACCTTAGTTATTGATTGAAATTGCAAATTATTAACTATAAAATATTTTGGTTCATAATGAAAATAAACACAACATGAGTAATAGACTATTGCTAAGTAGCATACGTGATGCTCATAAGTTTTAATGGGCCAGACTCTATTGATTAGGCCCATATTGAATGGCATATCTAAGACTAGCCCACTAGGTTAGAGGCAGTCTATCAAGTTCATATTGATAACCCTAATCAAGCCATATTGTGATGATGGCTAGTATGACGCCTAAAATCCAAAATAAGCAAGTGGCTATTTCAGCTTATTAAATCATCTAAAACCTCAAAGAATTATTCTATAAGGATGAACATAATAAGAGATTTGACATCCCTAAGGAATTTCTAAGCAAGATCTCAAAAGGTAGTCTAAACAAGCATCCTATGATAGGATGTATTTCAAGACTTGACCAGTTTAGATGCATCATGATCTAGGCATTGTCCGCATACTTTCTTTTGAAGGAAGACAAAGGAAATGGTAAGGGGATATGCCAACATAGTGGAGAGCTAGATTAATAGAGTAAATATTACAAGGAAAATTTTGATATGATCAAAACTAAGAAACTTGCAGGAACTTTTATATTAGATATATATTGAGATTAATTCACTTCTCTTGTTATATGATACCAAAAAGTTGGTGCTTAAATATGTATGGCATATTGTAAGCCCAAATAAAATAAGTAGTGAAGATGGACCATAAATAAAGGTAACATTGTTGATATTTATCAAAGCTGGCCTTTTTGATTGATGTTTTTGAAACATAATCATGATTTTTTCATAAACAAAAAATGTTTATAATTGGCATTTATATGCCAATTAAGGATTAAAGCTGGCATTCGGTGCCTAGCTTAGATTCAATCTGCATTGAATAAATCATTAATCAGAGAATTTGTTCTATGATATGGTCATATTATTCTTTAACGTACAAATTGCATTAGTATTGAAATACTAGACAGTTATAACTTATAGGATTCAAAAATAGTTTCGAACCCAATTCCTTTTAAATCTACACATGTAGGATTTAATGGAAGGCATTTATGATTCTTCAAATGTTAAAGATCATAATTAGAATTAGTGATAAAAACCCATGATGTTAAAAATTAAATTATTTGGAATGTGTTCCAAATTAGAGAGGATTGCATGTTAATACCCTAAAGGTTATAAACAAACTTTTTTGTTTAGACTCAATGAGTTACATTTGGATCATTATTTTATAATCTAGTAAAAGATTCCTAATAGTTGTTAAAGTAACAACTAAGCCATATGATAGGAATCTAGGTCTTGTTGTGATCTGAACAGTTAATGACTTTGATAATGAGATTATCAAGAATATGACCGAGCATATTCTCACAATTGCAGTAAAGTTTTGTTAAAGGTAAGACATAATTACTAATTGAAAGAGTTCAACATTGGATGATTTAATGATTAGCTTAGTGTAAGAAAAAGATGTTTGTGTATGCCTTAGAGCCAATTAAATTGGATAAGGCATATATAAGTTAATAACGTAAACTATTCACTTATGTTAGTGATTAAGGTTTTCCTTCATATTAGTGGCATGATTGATAATCTTGCAAACAGTAATTGGATGAAGACCATGAAACACAATGGCCTTGCAAAGTTAGTAATGAGTTATAATGATGAGATCTGTATGCATTAAAGTCGTGTTTCTAAAAAGGTTGCCAGTCATCGCATTGTCAAGACAACGTATTAACAGTGCACAAAGACTAGAATATGCTAAGCCTTCATGCATTTGATGCATGCAACTCTTTGATCTCATAGAAGTTAAAGTATACAGCTATTTGCGAGTTGCATATGGGTGCTTGTTTTGTAGAAATAAGTTCATTGAACATGGCCCGCATGAGAACTCCATTTGGTATATGTCACTCAAGTGTCTATGGAATATGTTTTTATGTTCCAGTTGTGTATATTAATCCATAGAATTGTGATACCAGGTCATCTTGTATGTATAGTGTCATACATTGATTTATCTGAAACGAGTCTACAATGGATGGAAATTTAAGGTAGGTTATGTTGGGTATGACTTGAATCATATAGTGGATGAATAATTGATCCAAAAAGGATTCACCACTTTGAGTGATATTAGAGACATATCTCATATGTTCTTGCCTTTGCTTAACTTGATAAACGCGTTGAACAACACATGATGAATTTAGGTGAATTGTTTCTCTAAATTCATGAGGTTAACTGAAAGCTGCAGGAGCTAATATGGATTGATACATGAATAGACACTGCACCATGCTCATAGTCTTTCTGGGTTGCCTTATGAAAAGATCAAAGTACATTGAGAGGCTGGCTCCTAAAAGGTTTCTTAAGAGGTTATATTGACTCTTCCTGCATAACGAGTGCCCATGATGCCTTGTTAGAGGCCAATCTTAGCCTATAAATATAAATACTCTTGATTGCATAATTATATTTATTGTTGTTATGATGGAAGCCTAACGGTCAGACATAATAAGATGATTTATTAGATTAAAACCGAGATTTAATTAAGTATGACTTAATTAAAAAAATAAATGTATAATGAAGAGGATAAAGACAATTTAAGGCATAAATTAGATTTATGAAATCTAGTTAGAGATGTCTTAATGTGGCAATAAAGATAAGAATGTCAAGATAATATTTATTTGTAAAGATAATATTTATTTGTAAACAAAGTTTTAGGGATATTATTAAGTAAAGCCAAATAATTGCATTTTGAAAATTAACTAATTATTCGATAATTATTTAGTTAATTACTTAATATTATTTAGATGGAGTGAAATTTTTTTTTTTTACTTAGGTTAGAAAATTTAATTATGCATTAAATTATCTAACATGTAAACATAGGTGTTGAGCCAAAAGCCTTAATCATCAAGTCAAAAGAGTTTAGTTGTGAACTACTCTAAGTTAGGCTTGCTATGGGCTTGGCACATGGAATATCCATCCTTGGTGTGCTATTGGGTTAAAATATTAATAAATTACTGTTTGGGTCTAATCTTGAACAAGCTAATTAAAATAGTTTTAATTAAGCTCCAAGAAATGCTCCAAAATAAGGCCACCTTCTTGTTATGTTAGTAATGGGCTTAGTTGACCAATAGTCAAGCCTATCCTAGCCCAAGTTGTATTTAAATACATTTGAAGGCTTTTTGGAGATCAGAAACATTAAGGAAATGCTAGGCACTAGCCCTAGACTTCCTTGAGGGCTTTAGTGCAACACGTATGCTTCCCTAAGCTCTCTTTATGTTTTCATGGATTTTTTTAGTGTTCTTAAATCATTCTTGACACAATGAAATTAGAAAAATAGTTTTGCAGCATTCAGAGAATAATTTTTCATAAAAGTTATGAAATTGGCTAAATCTTAAAATCCCTAGGTGATTAGAAAGTAATTTTTGATCACAATGAAAGGTGGAAAATTAGTTTTCTATCCTAAAGCAATCAACCAAAATAAAAACTTAGGATTTTTGGATTCATTTGCTTGCATCTGAGAAAAATAGCTACATCTTTATGGAGTTGCTTTGTCTCCTCTTTAGTGCAACAAGCATAGGAATTGTTCTCCTCTTTGTTTTTAAATTATAGTCTGATCATATGTTCATCTTTTCCTAAGATTTTATGGAAATTCGAGTGTTTCTTTGTTTAATTCTGCTGCGTATGTTTAATTTTGATTAAATTTTTCTGTTTATATCGGTAAATGAGCTTAGATTTTCCTTTTCACACGTGACACACAGTCAATAAGTTATATGCATGTTACTATATTATAGTTGACAAAGGTTTTCCTTCATATGAGTGGCGTAATTGACTATCATAGAAACACTAATTAGATAAAGCCTTTGAAACACAATGACCTTGTAGAGATAGTAAACCATTATGACAATGAGATCCTTTGCATTGAAGCCTTATTTGCGAACCTTAACTTATCTTTTTTTCATTCTAGAGTTTTAAAATTCTCTTATCATCTAACTCCTCTCAAATGCAACCCAAGGTTTTTTCAAAACGTATGTAAATATTGCATAGTTTAGATTCAAGATTAGGTTAGTTTAGGGAATTTTATTTTTCCAAAGTGTAAAAAGAAGATGGTGCTAGAAAGAATTATCTGAGGAGAACACTATCGAGGTTTATGAAACTTGTAGTATCTTAGTGTTTTGACCAACTAGTTTCCAAATGGCTCATGGCAACTAGACATAGATAAAAGCCCATAATAGTCATGTAGGATTGCATGATTAGATTTATTTTATGATATATATATGTATGACCTGTTTGTGCCTAAAATGAATGTAATGCAATGCGATCCAGATTCAAATCAATGAGAATTAATTAAAAGAAATCTTGCATAAAATATTGAGTCCATGGCTAAGCATTATAAGATGCCTTCCATTGTTCATAGCAAGATACTCGAGTTTCGACTGTGGGGAATTATTGAGTTACTCAAGGTCGCATCCACCTGAAAAGCGTATGTTATAAGTAGTGGGTCGTACTAAACTAATGATGCATGGATTGGATGTGTCACACTTGATCATATGACATTAAATGCAATGGCTAGGAGAAATACATAAGATGTATTTAGGTAAAAAGCTACCACCTAACCTATTTAGGAGTTGCACAGAGATGCAATTGGTAAACTAAGTTAACTACTCAACTAGTTTTTACATAATTTGTTGGGTCACCCAAGGTTATGTAAGAATGAAATAGGCCTAGCTCATTAAGAAGATTTAAATGTTAAACTTCTCGTATTATAGTTGAGGGATATAATTCTCATATTCAAATGTTAGTGATTCAAGGTTTTCCTTCGTGTTAGTGGCACAATTGACATTCATGCGAACATTAATTAGATGAAACCCATGAAATGCAATGGCCGTACAAAGTTAGTAATTAGTTACAACAATAGGATCCTTATGCATCAAAGTTGTGTTTCTGGAAACATTCCTAGTCATTGTATTGTCAAGACAAGGCATTGACAATGTACAAAGACTAGGTATGTTAAGCCTTCATGCATTTGATGTATACAAATTTTTGATCTCATAAAACTTGAAGCATAGAGATATTTTAGGATAGCTATGGGTGCTTATTTTGTGGAAACAAGTCACTAAACATTGCCTATATGAGAATTTCATTTGGTATCAGTCATTCAAGTGTCTATTGAATATATTCTGATGCACCAATTTTGTATATTAGTCCTTAGACTTATGATTCTATGTCATCTCGTATGAGGAATGTCATGCTCAGATTTATCTAAAATGGGTCCACAGTGGTTGGACACTTTAGGTTGGGTATGTTGGCTATAACATGAATCATGTGGTGGGTGAATAAGTGATCCAAAGAGGATTCGCCATTTTGAGTGACATTGGAGATATATTTCATATGTTTTTGGCTTTGGTTAACTTGAAAAAGTCATTTGCCAACACATGATGAATTTAGAAGAAATTATTTCTCTAAATTCATAACGTTAACTGAAAGCTATAAGAACTAATATGGATTGATGCATGAGTAGACACAATACCATGCTTATGCTATTTTTAGGATATTTGGTGAAAGGATTGAAACACATTGAGAGGTTAGTTTCTGAAAGGTCTTTTAAAAAGGACATGCAGACTTTTCTTGTATACCAGGTGGCCATGATGCCTTGCTAGAGGCTAGTCTTGGTCTATAAATATAAATACACTTAATTTAGTAACTATATTTACTACTATTATAATGGAAGCCTAATGGGTCACATATAATAAGATGATCTATATTTAATTAAATAAGAGGTAAAATAAATAGAACTTGATTGAATAAGCTCATTTAAGAATAATTTAAGACATAAATTAGATTTATGAAATCTAATTATAGATGTTTTAATATGACAATAAAGATAAGAATGTCCTATTAAGATAATGTCTATTTGTAGACATGATTTTAAGGGTATTATTAAATAAAGCCAAATAATTATATTTGAAAAAAATTAAATAATTATTTGATAATTTTTAATTAATTATTTAATATTATTTACATGAAGTAAAATTGTTTTACTTGGGTTAAAAAATTTAATTATGATTTAAATTATTTAATAAGTAAATTTGAGGGTTAAGCTGAAAGCCTTTATTACCAAGTCAAGAGAGTTTGCTATGAAATACTCCAAGTTTGGCTTGCTAATGGCTAGGCACATGGAATAGCGATCTTTGGTGTGCTATTTGACTAAAATATTAATAAGTTACTATTAAGGCCCAATCTTGGACAAGCTAATTAAAATAATTTTAATTAGGCTCCAAGAAACACTATAAACTAGGCTACCTTTTGGGCCTATTTTTAATGAGCTCGGTTGACCTATTAGTCGAGCTTTACCTTGCACATGGTGTATTTAAATACATTATTAAGGCTTTTTGGGTACGAAGGAGCATAGGAAAAACCCTAGGTGCTAATCCTTAGACTTCTTTAAAAGGGTTTGGTATAGCCTTTGTCTTTTTTAAGCTCTTTTTGCATTCTCATGGTTTTTTTTAGTGTTCTTGATTCATTCTTGGCACAATGAAAATTGAAAAATAGTTTTCTAGCATTGAAAGATAAGTTTTTCATAAAAGTTGTGAAATTGGCCAAATCCCTAAATCCTTATTTACGTAAGCTTTCTTTATGTTGATTGGCATTTCAGATGATCTCAAAATGTTTTGGATCACTCTGAAGGTGGAAAATCAGTTTTCTATCTTGATGGAATTAACTAGAATCAAGAATTATGATTTTTACATTTATTTGTTGGCATCTGCGAAAAACAACTACTTCCCTATAGAGTTGTTTCTCCTTCTTTCTGTCGCAATAAGTAAAAGAATCATTCCCATATCACATCGGATTTGTACCTATTGGCAAGAATTTTTTTCTTGAAGCTTCTCAAGCCTTTTAGTTAGCATTGGATAATCATCGAATCTTATGAAGGTTCTAAGAGACAGTTGTGTGGATTACCATTAGAGGCAAAATATTTGGATTGCTTTTGGCCTTAAAAAGAGATCATTGTAATCAACCTATTGTGCGTTCATGTAGGGATAGCACGCTTAGAGTTATGAGTCTCTAATTAGGTATTATTTCTATCAAATCCATATTTTTAAATTGTAGTCCAATCGCATGTGCATCTTTTCCTAAGATTTTGAGAAAATCTAGGTGTTTTTTTGGTTTAATTTTGCTGTGTATATTTAATTCTGATTAAAGTTTTATGCTTATATTGATAAGCATGAGCTTGAGATTTCCTTTTCAAATGTTCTTTACATAATTAAAAAATATGCTAACCATGGATCTTTGGAATATGGCAAGTGCATTGCAAAGAGTAAATGGCACGCGTTAGGCAAATGTCGCAAATAAGCATGTAAAGGTTGTCTTCTTTTAGTCTTTCGTATCAATGACAATCTAATTTTAATCTGAGTAACCATCAAGAACTCAATAATGAGAACTTTTTTACATTTTATCAATAAAAGGCAAAAGAAAGTGGTATTTTTTAGTTGCTAAATTTAGATTGTGATAGTCAATGCAAACTCGCCATCCTGTTTATGCTCGAGTAAAAAAAAACTCATTAGTTTTGTACTTTAAAATAGTGATGCCAAACATTTTAGGAACCATTTGTATTGGCTCACCCACTTGCTGTCTGAGATAGGATTGATCACCTTAACATCTGGGAGCTTTAATATCTCTTTTTTCACAACTTCCATCATTAAAGGATTTAATTGGCATTATGTTTTTCTTGTTGGTTTTGATCCTTTCTCAAACAAAATCTAGTGCATACACATGGATAGACTCCTTTAATGTCAGCAATCATCCAACTGATGGTCATTTCATGATCTCTAAGCTCATAGATAAGCCTTTCTTCTTGCAATATGTGAGATATTTAACAATTATAACCTGGCAAGCACTTCTCACCTTGGAACATGTATTTTAAATTATCTAGTAGTGGTTTTAATTCCATGATCAAGGCTTACACAATTGAAGGTAGAAATTTCTCATTAGATACAAGCAAATTGATAAATGAAACACTAAACCTTTCATCACTAGGTGACAAAGTGTGTTGAAATGCCATTGCCTCCTTTATATGCGCACTTAAAGCCGATTCTTCCTTTGGTCTTTTAGATTTCTCTATTCCAAGATGCTTACTATTGGATACTTCTAAGCAGTGATTACTATCTAACTTAAAAGCTTTCTACACTAAAGAATTGACAACATCAACTACAAAAATAGAGTACAAGTCACTAGGATACCTTATGGTTTAAAGATATTGAAACAACTCACCTAATCATCAAATTCCATAGTGAGGTTGCCATTATAAACTCCAATATTGGTTATGATTGCCTTTTAGAATGGTTTTCCTAATAAAATTGGGGTTGGATTGGAGGATGTCTCATCCTATATCCAACATAAAAATTAGTAACAAAAACCAATTCATTCAGTTAAATAAGAATGTCCTCCATAACTCCTATTGGATGTGCATTAGAAAGATTAGTGAGTTTTATAATAACACTAGTTTCTTTTAATGGTCCAAGATTCAAAGAAGCATAAATAGATTATGGCATAACATTAATAGATGCTCCTAAGTCTAACATAGCTAGGTCAAACCTAGTATAACCAATTATATAGGGTATAGTGGAGGACCTAGGTCTTTGCACTTAGGTATGAGTTTTATTTGGATAATTGTCAAGACATTTTTGCCCACTCTTACCTTTTCATCCCCTTCTGGCTTTTGTTTATAAGTGCACAATGGCATCCAAACAAAGGTATGTTTACTTGTACCTCACGGAAGGTTATAGACTTTTTTCCTTTTTAGACCTTGCAAACCTTCTTAAAAATATTGTATAAGTAATATGAAAACGGATGGAAGGTTTAGGGCTTGCCTTCATAGATGGCGTGTCTAGCTATGATGATACAATGATGTTTTCTTCATGTTTAACAACTCTATCTTTAGTTGGCACCAATGGTGGCATCGTAAATGGTGTCTCAAGTTGTTTTCCACTTCTTAAAGTCATAGCACTTTCATTTTCCTTTAGATTCACTACAGTTTAAAAAGGTAACTTACCTGAATCTTTTGCCTCTAATCGACTTATAGTTGTAACCAATTGTCCTACTTGATTCTCCAAGCTTTGGATATTTGCCCTAATTTCCTGTTGAAATTGCATAGTATTATTTGCAAGGGTTTTCAAAAATGTTTTCCAAAGAATACATGAGTCTGGTAGAGCTAATTTTTGTTGAGCTTGATATGATTGTTGCATTCTTTTTTGAAAACCCAGTGGTCGATTAGGAATGGAGTAAAGAGCAACTTGTTGTTGATTTCTTGCATAACTAAAGTTTGGATAATCCCTCATCCTAGATTATATGTATTTAAGAAGGGATCATATTTGCATTATTAGCTTAGGAATCCACCTATGCCATTAACTCACTATTCAGACCATCTTGAAGCATTGGGTACATATCAATTATGTGCCCTATTATAGAACATATGCAACATGCTTTTACTTGTTACAAATTCCCTACAACTATTTGTTGCACATGAGAAGTAAGATGATCAAGTTGTTTGCTCCAGAGAAGATGTTTGTACCTCATTTACTTTCTTAGGCAATGGTAGGTCATGTCACATGTTGAATTATTAGGAACTGGTTGCCATGTTAGAGATCAGAATCCTTGCAGATTTGGGAGTTTTATCAACTAAAGCTCCTCCCCTTGTAGCATCAATCATACTATGCTTAGTAGGCATAAGCATACTACATGAAACTCCTTAAGGTGCTTGTTTGAATCTTTGCTAGCACAGCCATGAAACGTTAGGAGAAGATGTAAACCCTTTCCATAAGGTGATTTTTGAGCTTAAATGCAACCTCAAGGTTAGGATATTTAATGCACAATGGCTATTGGTCTAGATCTAGAGTTTCCAGCTCCTTAATAGTTTAGTTGTTGCGCGCCATCTTGCCTTGCTCGACTTGAATTGTATCTATTAGCTCCTGATTTGATTTATGATATGATTATGTGAATTCCAATATCCTTCGAAGCTTATTTTGTTCTATCTCTACTTTAGGAGGGTAGAACATTCAACAATGAAAACCTAAGAGAAGGAAGAAAAAAATAATTAGAACTTAAGCTGGGAACAAAAAACAAAGTAACAAATAAATTGAAGAAAGTAATCCTCAGCAACCAGCACCACAAATTTGATACACTAAATAATGTATCTCTTAAATCCTTACACTAAATTATGTTTGTTATTATGTATATTACTAAGCAAGGGTCATATCCATAAAGATTGTTGTCAATTTATAAGCTATTGCTATAAACCTATAATCTAATATATAACCAAACAAATTAAAAATACTTCACAAAAAAAACTAAAATAAGATGGGGGGTTGATTCAATTGATATGCAAATAAAATAAGAAACATTAAGTAAAAGTAAAACTAAGGTTTAAGAAAATGGAATTTTTTATCTAACAAAGTAACAATAATTATGAAAAGTATGGTTAAGGAAAGACTCGCCATCACTAAACATAAACTGTGAATCAAAATTAGAATTATCTCTAATTATCTATTAAAACTATGAACTTTGATAGCAGCAGCTCTACTACCCCAATCTTTCTTTTGTCATTAAATAAAACAAGCTCTCTATTTAATTCCTAACTATTAAGTAACCTAGAATAAGTTCTCTAGATTTATTTTTATAAAGTTTTAATATAAGAAAGGTAGGTTGATCTAAGCAATAAACACACAAGCTTGGACTATTTAATCTAGGTTATGTTCCATATTACAATCAACAAAAACTTGAACATAATCGTTAATCACAAATGGCTACTAATTAATAGGAAAGTAAGAAATTACGGATCAAGATTCCTAATCTAGCAATAGATAACTATCAAGGTCTATTTAGTTGCACACCTAAACAAATCAAGATAAGAATCATAAGCAATTTTTACAGAAGAACGTAAGCAATTTTAATAGATAATTGTTGAATAATTTTGAAAATCAATTATAAAGTCTTGTTAAGGACATTGAAATGACCCTTAACTACAAAAGAGTTTAGTTACACATGCTTGATTTATTCAAAAATAGATTCATGAAAACTCTTGCAAGAATGAAAGAAAAAAAAAGAGAGAGAAAGAAGAAGAAACTCAGGTACAATGGCTAGTTATAATCTTCTTCTCTTTTAGTCTTCTTTTTTTTCTCCTATTTTAATTCTCCTTATTGTGCTTTTAACCTCTTTTTAATTTTGATTTTTTCTCTTTAAATGCTAGGGTTAAGTCTCTATTTATAGTGGCTGAAAATCTAAGGTTAGAGAATCCTATTCAAAATAAGAAATTTGGATGTCACTTTCAAAGCAGATTTGGTTGACCAATTTTGATGATTTTTTTGGCAAGTATCTGCCTATTACTTAGAGTGCAAGAATCAAGCTTTAAGTGTAGAATCTTTTTTGGACTCTAATATCTTCTTCCATATTTTTTATTCTAATATTTTAAGCTCATTAACATCCTCATTAACAAATTTTGCTTCATTCTCCAAAATAAATCTAAAATTGAAAAACAAACATAAGTAACTAAACAAAGATCGAAAACATAAAAAACTAAGAATAGACAATATATAAGTATGTCATTTATGAGCTTATCACTCATTCTTGTACACCAAGCTCGATTATTGCAAACCAAAGTCGTTTAATTGTCCGGTATCTAATGGTGATCTACACAAGTGACTTGAGAAACCATAACAAATGTTGGGATCGTGTTCAGCCAGGAGTTTCGCAAGTTGCTTAGATTTTATAAGCTTTTCTTGACTAAATACCTTTGCCATGTTTTAGAATCAAGAAGAAAAAACAATTTTTCTTTCAAATCTTGTTGCAGCTAAAACCCTATGTTTAATAACAAAAGGCACTATCTTTCCAAGGACAAAAAAAAACTATGATTAAATAGTTAGCTTTAGGTTAAATTGCAATTTTGGTTTATTTGCACTTAAGCCCTTGGATTAAGTCTGTAAGAGATCAATATTGCTATAGTTTAATCCAATCCTACTTTAATTGCATAAATCACCTTTATGTGTGTGATCCATTAAGCCTAAAACTTGTTGGCAATAATTGTAAATTTATTTGGTTAAGAATATTTATATTTATAGATTACGAGCAACATCTAATAATACATCATGGCCACCCAAATGTCAAGAGAGTCAATATAGTTTGACAAGACTTTTGGTGTAACAGTATGTTAGTGTAATTCAATTCTTTCATCATATACCAGAAAAAGACAAGAGTATGATGTAGTGTCTACTCTTAGCCTATTCTATATTAGTCTTACAACCCCAAGTATCAACTTCATAATTAATACTACCTTGGCGATGGACTTTGAGTTAATGTAGGTTAAAAACAAATAAGATATGTCCCTTCAGATCACTTAGGGTGATGAATCCTCATTGGACCACTCATCAACCTTTAGTATGCTTTGTCACATACCTAAAACCACTCTACCTTAGGCATCCATCAAAGTGGATCGGATCATGATGATCTCTAAGTATGATAATTCACATACAAGGTGACTCAGTGTCATAAGTCTTAAGATTACTTACACTGCTAACACATAAGAGTATTTTCATAGACACTTAAGTGAAATACCAAATGGAACTCTCATAGCATGTCATGTTTAGTGAACTTATTACCATCACAAGCATCCATTTATTATCCTCAAGTATCATTATATTTTAACTCATGAGATTAGTTACATGCATATAATATGTGGAGCCTTATCATATCTCTGTGCATTGTCAATTGCTTATCTTAGTACTACAATGACTAAAAATGGTTTTAAGAATACAGCTTTGACCCATAAGGATCTGACAAATCTCAAGGCAACTATGTTTCATGGGCTTTATCATTATAAGTCATAAATAACAATTATTACAAAGTCTTATGGATAAAGAAATACCTTATCACATTAATCTAATAATAATATATTTTACATGAACTAACCAAAAAGCTAGTATGTTATAAGTGAATCCAACTAGCTAGCATGGTTTACACTAACATTTAGTAATAAGCCAAAACCTTTTTTCCCTTAATTTTTGGATTATAGATGAAGAAAATTGAAAAAAATAGATGGTTTTATCAATTTTTGGTACAATAAGTCTTGGTGATGAGAACACCATTTCATTTTAGAAACTAAAAATATTTTTCATCTTATTTTATTCCTACATTTCTTTAACACTATGCTTTAATTGGGGTAAGGGTAGGGAAAGGAAAAGAAGTAAGGGAAAAGGGATTCTTTTCCTTTGTTTGGATAATTTTTTTACCTAAGGGAAACTTAAAGGAGCTAAGTATCTTTTGTTTTCCCTAAAATATCTAGTTTTTATAAACTCTAATTTGGAAGAAAAAAAGGGGAAAGGAAAGCTATCCAAATTAGAAATACATGTTTTCTTTCATTTTCTCAATCTTTTTTTTTCTTTTCCTTTATTATTGTCTATCCAAACATAGTGTTAATATCCTAAAATTGTATCTATTAAGCACTTAAAATTTTATATTTTAATGTTTCAAATAATATTTAAAACATGAAAATTTTTTAAATTGATATTCAAACAAAGAAATACGTAACTAATGATTTTTGTTTTTGCATTTGTAAAAGATGATTACTATAAATCTTATCTTCCTATTGCAAAGGTTTTAAATGCTTTAAACAAAAATTTACATCTACTACCCATAAAAATGAAGCCATAATCTATGCATTGCTTGCTTCTAATCCTTTCCAGACCCTAAAGATGCTCCACCAAATTAAATGATTAGTAGAGAAATAAAAGCTAAAGCGATAGGAATTACCTTTAGCGAGAGTAATTTTTATGATTTAAAAGAAAGCGTTATTCAAAATTAAAATTGCTAATAATAAATTAGTATGTATTATCTTCATCATACTTACTAATACGATCATAAAAAGGGGTAAAAAACAACTAAAAATAAAAAGTGAAGTTAGTATTAAGCAAAGTTGCTCCTTAATGGAACTAAGTTGTTTTAAATATTTAAAGCAAATCCACAAGCATGTAAAAAATTATAAGAAAGATAAAAGGGTTAAAATAGGTTTTAAAAAATAATAAAAATAAAAGAAAATATCTTGTAAGAACCCACTAAAATAAAACCGTAAACCCAACCTCCTCAAGAGAAACGTAATAGGAACTACCTACTATAAATATCTGCCTTTTGGATTCTAAGAAACTTATACTACCTGCCATAAATCATTCACTACATGATGAACCATTTTTACAATCCATGCTTCTGTAGTCTATCTAAATCATCAAAATTTCAACAAAAAATCATCATCATATTCTATAAGAACATAAACCTTCATAAGGGGATAGGTATAAGCTAGAAACTGTTTGCAATCCCATTAGATAAAACCCACTGCTCTGGCAAAACAACTGCTTTTCTTAATAAAGGTTTGTCCTAATAAGTTTAGGATAAAGACTAACCATCAAGGAAAATTACTTTCTTAATTAAATTAAGATAAGATCAATTACCTATTCTGATTTGGCAACTTGGTTTTGAGACATTTAATTATATGTTCATAATTGTTGTGAATGTATGAGATTATTATAGACTTAGACCCCATGTGAATGTATGGTTAATTGTTTATGGATTTTTTTAAAATATGGTTTGCATACCATGCCTTATCTATTTTATAGAGCTGTAAAATTCATTTCTCATCTAGCTCCCCACGAATGTAACTTGAGGTTTCTTTATATTGAATGTAATTAGATTATATATAGTGTAAAATTAGATTAGATTAGAAAATTTTGTAACCTGAAGATAAAGATCTAATGAAAGGTGCCATAAAACCCATGAGATTACACTAAAGCTTATGAAGACTTTGCATGTAATCACCTAAGAATAAACCAAGTAATTTTCGTTGGTGGTGTTGGTGTATACCCTTGAACCAATCAAAATAGACATGGGATACATGGTTAAATAAAAATATACATGCAACTAGGTTAAAGTAACATAGGTTTTCCTTTATGTTTAGTGTGATTGTCACTTATATTAGAACTAATTGGATAAAGCCCTTAAAACACAATGGCCTTGCAAAAATAGTAATGAGTAATAACAATGAGATCCTTATGCATCAAAGTCATATTTCTAAAAATGATCTTAGTCATCGTATTATGAAGACGGGCATTGACAATGCACAAAGACTAGTATACGCTAAGCTTTCGTGCATTGGATGCATGCAACTAATTGATCTTGTAGAAGTTGAAGTGCACGAGATACTTGGGGATAGCATATGGTTTTTGATTTATGGAAACAAGTTCACTGAGCATGGATTGAAAGAGAACTCCATTTGATATAAGTCATTGAAGTGTCTATAGAAGATTGTTGCTATGTATCTTTTTTCGGCGATTAAAAAAAGCACGCACAATTTAAAAAATATATGGTGTGGTTATATTGGTTGGAGCCTTTAGGCTATCCCTTGATCATGATTTGAATTAGGCATAGTAATATGAAGCCGAAAAGACCTCTGGGTGAATTGCTTATCCAACTAGTCTTAGAAACTACCATGAAGTAGCTATAAATTTAGAGTCTCCACCAATCATTTCAAGCTAGGCAAGATTAAATGCTTATTGAAAGCAATATTTTAAGTTTTGAAGCTCAAAACATCGATTTTGAGGTTAGCAAAGTTTAGAGATTTGTTGATTAGGTTTAGGTGTTGGTTACGCATCAGGAAGGATAAGCAACACCAAAATGCTCGAAATTGGTACCCACTAACCGTATCTCACTTTGGTTTTAGTTAATCAATTCCACTTTATCATTATTTTGAAATAATCCCCTCTAATTTTTTTGTAAAAATTATAGATTTTGATTTTGAAAAAAAATTTAGATCACCTACACATCTCAAAGTTATGGGAACATAGGGACTTTTTATGAAAATAATTTCCAGATTAAGTTTTGAAAATTTGGATATTCTATGTCAAGCAGTAAAGAGATACCAATGTAGAACATTGCCTTCTAATTTTTTTTTTGAAAAACAATTTAAAAATATGAATGCACGATGATCATTACAAAGGAAAATGTGTTAGTAAGATGAAAAAGAATATAAGAACATTGCATAAAAATAAACATAAAAA
>JBBYHK010087902.1:0-51149 GCA_038382065.1 Adansonia grandidieri | reverse complement strand
GATGATCATTACAAAGGAAAATGTGTTAGTAAGATGAAAAAGAATATAAGAACATTGCATAAAAATAAACATAAAAAGGAAGGATGATCAGAACATATCTCATAATTATCTTTGATTATTAAAGAATAACTGGAATGACAATTTTGAGATGCATTTGCATTCATTGAAAACTTAAGGGATAGAAAAAAAGAGGTTTTAATTAGTAAACCTAGGGTGTCTACAAGAAAGAAATTAAATTTTGAATGAAAATTGAAAAGCAGGGTTCGAGTATCCTCTTGGCAGGTGGGGTTGGAGTATCCCTAATGGTGATGACTTGAATGTCTTTAAAAAGAATTTTTGATTAAAAAACCCAATAAGTTTTAGGAGAGAGAAAATTCAGATTTTATGTGAAAAGCAAGGTTCAAGTATACCCTCAAAAAGTAAGGTTGAAGTATCCCTTCGAAAGGCAAGGTTGGAGTATCCCCAATGGTAATAATTTGGATGTGTTCAAATGAAGGTTTTAATTAAAAGACTCGAGAAGTTTTGGGAGAAAGAAAATTTAGATTTTATATGAATATAGGGTTGGAATATCCCCTCGAAAAGTGGGGTTGGAGTATCCCTAAAAGTAAAATTTATCTTTAAAAAGGTTTTGATTAGAAATCCTAAAAAGATTCGAGAGAAAATTCAAGTTTCAAATGAAAAAAAAGGTTGGAGTATCCCCTTAAAGAACGGGATTGGAGTGTCCGTAAAAGTGAAAATTTTGATATTTATGGAGAAAAGAAATATTTTGGTGAAAAGGTATTTTGAGAATAGAAATCAAGAATTTGAATAAAATTATTTTTCGTTTTGGCCTTGATAAGAGTCTAAAGGATTTGTGTTGTAGTATGAGACTCTATGGGAGTCAAACGGATGCATTTTGAGATATTTGAATGTCTTGATAAAGGTGGTTTTAGGAATTGAGTTAATTTTAATTCCAAAAATAGGGAATGACATTGCGTTATCTCTTTTCCCAAATTTATTTTAGGTTTATCTGAAGGCTTTAAAGGGTGAACGAGGTGTCGTTAGAAAGGTAACTTGACAAGGTTTAATATAAAAATATTTTAGAATCCTATAAAATCACAATCTAGGTGAAATTAGTTGTCAAAATCAGGTTTGTTTTGACACTAGTAGCATATGTAGGGGAAAAGGTGTACTAGATATTGGAAAATCATCCTAGACTCATTTGGTATTTTTAAATCACAAATGATACCTTTCAAGGAAAAGAATTGCACAAAATGTCTAGGAAAAATATTTAAAAAATTTAAAAAAAACATCTAGTGGGTTGAAATAGCTCAAACAAAATGCAATTTGCTGGTTCCACAGGTTCAGGATAGCAAGGGTTCAAAAAACCATAACTCCCTTATCTGGAATGGTACGGGTGCAAACAAGACACCATTAAAAAGGTACTTCAATATTCTTTGAAGAAAAAAATTATAAAATTCTAAAAAAAGGTGTTTGGTCTTAAAAAGAATTTATTTAATGGTGGGCAAAGTGCTATTAGAGCAAAAATAAAGGAGTTTTTCATTTTTTTTGAGTTTCTTATAACTAAACTCAAGCCAAGGATGTTTAAACATCTGTGACAGAGAGAAAAAGGTGACATGGGCATTGTAAGTTCATTCCATAAGCTCTGAGTAGTTTGGGACAATGAAATAACCTGTTGACCATGCCATAAATAAGGATATTAAACTCAAGACTAGGGCTTAATATTTTCTAGCAAATAAAAAGGTTATTTTCCTAAGAAAATAACATTTTTTCAACCATGAATCTAGACTTGGAAAGTTTGATTTGTCCCTGAGATTGAAGGACTATTTTAGCGAAAATATTAAATCCATGCTAGTTTCCATCAATTGGGGGTGGCATTGATAGTTTTGGAAAATCATAGTTTTTGCAACAAACAAGTAAGCATTTTGACGAAAAGATTATGAATTAGATGCAACATACATAACAGTGAACATAGACAGCACATTCAAATAGTCAAAGATAATATTTTGACAATGGAAAAGGTGGCAAAAATGTAAAATGATGACAAGTATGAAGCATGAAATTGTCAACCTTATAAATAAATCTAGAATCAAGCCATGTGTGATGGGGTGAACATGTTTAACCAAAAAAAAGCATGTTGGAATTTTCAAGATGACATTGTTGTTTCATGAAACCTACCAAGATGTAAGAAAATACATGAAGATATTCCCAATAAGTTAGGGTAAAGATTATAGCATGTATTGAATATCTGAAAGTGGATAAAACATACCAAACATGCATGAACAGAGGCCGTTTTGATGGTGAATGTAAAACATGGCACATCGCTCATTCAAGCAACATGAAAATATCAAAAGATCATCAAAGAAAAAAACCTAAGACTGCCACATCCAAGGCCATAATAGTGTATGAGAGTCCTAAGTTGGTCATGGTGACATGAATGGCTTACTAGAATGATGCAAATGCTAAAAATAGAAACTAAATGGAGTAAGGTGGAGACAATATACCAAAAAGCTTTAAACTTTCACATTTACTTGGAGTATCAACTTTAAGCTCAGTTTCGTCCTTCTTTTTACTATTAGTTAATAAGAAAAGGATGAAAAAGAAAGAGCTTTTGGTTATGGTCTGGATGAAAGAGAGTTTTTAAGTGTGAAAGGAAAAAAAAAGGTTTTTGGAGGTTTTTCTAAGGAAATAAGGGAATCCTACGAGACTAGGGGAGTGCTTTCAATGCAATAGATCTAAGTGTATCTCTTTGTTGAGCCAAACTTAGTCTTTTATAGTCCAAGGTTCAGCCAATGCATTTTGGAGCTAAAACAAGGGCATTTTTTGTCTTTCCCCATGTACTTTATGTTAGCCTTGATTACAATACTTAGTTGGCTAAAATTTCATTGGCTACCAATAGCAGGGTGGTAGAGCAAAGAGGCTATAACAGTCTACAACTGAAGAAAGCCAAGTATGCCCTTTAGCAAACCATATATTTCATGGAAATGTCCTATATTTGAATAGTTTTGGGCCTTAAAATTTGTCTAAAGCTGATGCCTAGTTTGCATTTGATGATTTTTGGTGCAAAAACATGTTTGAGTTGGATTTTTAAATGAATGGTGCAAACGCTGAAAGATGACTTGAACTGGCAAAAATGCCTTGGTGTATCGATACAAAACATTTTATATCAAGACATAAGGTAACTTTTGCCCATGAGTATCGATACAATGAAATATGCATCGATACCAAAGGCAAAAAATTATTTTTAGTCTTGAGTCTTGGAGGCCTATATCAATACTACAAAGGCTTGTATCAATACTTTTGCATGGGTATAGATACATTTGGCCAAATATCATAATTTTGGCTTTTGCCAAGGTTTGTATTGATGCAAACATGCTAAGTATCAATACCACACTTTAGATATCGATACCAAACCCTCTCCTATCAATACGACATGTGAAAATTTGAATTTTTAGCGATGTAAGGACTTGGTATCAATAGCTATCCACTGATATGACTTGCACATACCTTTAATTTTTTGAATACCTTACCCTGATCAAAAATAATGGGAAACTAACTTGTTCTCATCTATATGACTCCAATGATGCTTAGAATAATGACTTTCAATTCTCAAAAGATGGCTCGAACAAAATAGGATGTCAACAAAGATGTTTTTATGTGCTAGTCGTATATATTAGTCCTTAGACTTATGATATCGGGTCATTTTATATGTGGAGTATCATACTTAAAGATCATCATGAATGGGTCCACAATGGATGGATGCCAAAATAAGGGTAGTTTTAGTTGTGATATGAAATGTACTAAAGATAAATAAAGGATCTAGAGAGGATTCACCGCTCTAAGTGACATGGAGACATATCTCAAATGATTTTGACTATAGTTAATTTGATTAAAGTCTTTGGCCAGCGCATAACAAATTATAAAGAATAGTTTCTCATAGATTCATGATCATTAATCATTAGTTGCAAGGTCTAACATGAATAGAGGTTTGAGTAGACACTACATCGTGCTTATCCAGAATCTGTGATATTTGCTGAAAGAACCATAATGCATTGTTGGGCTAGTTACTGAAAGGTTTCTACAAGGTCACACTAATTCTTCAACATTTGGGTGGTCATGATAGGATGCTAGATCCCACTCTTAATATATGAACATGATTAATAAGATTATTTATGTTCATTTCCAACATGTTGGGAACCTAATGGGTCACACACATTAAGGTAGACTTGTTGGATTAAATGCAGGATTTAATTAAGTATGACTTAATTAAATAAAAGGTAATTTAAATGAAGGACTTAATTGAACAGTTCAATTATTTTAGACAATATTAGATTTATTAAATCTAAATTTTATAGTCTAATTAAGACATTAATAATATGTTTGTCTTATTAAAATAATGTCTAAATTAAGACATAAATTTTAAAAGTGTACAAATATTAGTTGTAGTTGAAATAGGATTTCACCTAGACTTAGGATTTGATTAAGAATCAAATTTCCTATCCCATTAATTTATGTATTATCCCTTCTAATATTATTATAATATTAATTATTTGATAATTAATATTAAATAATATTAATTAAGTTAAAAATAGTTTTAACTAAATTAAGGATTTTATAATGATAAAATCCATAGGGATGTGTATGTATTAGCTAATATTTGTTTCCAAATTATTTATTTAATATTTTATAATTATTTTACAATTATATTTATTTAAATAAATATTGTTTATCTATTTAGATAAATAAAGAATTAAATTAATTAGATTAAATTCAAGGAAACACAAGTCAAGCTTAATTAACCATAATGTGCCAAACCCTAAACTGGTCCAAGCTTGTTAGGCCAAATTTTTAAGCCCAATAGCTAGGGAAATTTAGCCAAGATGGATGGAAGGTTGGTTGACCATTTAATTAACCTAAAACAAGGAAAATAAGTTCAACTCATTTTGGAAGTTTTAACTGGGTTAAAATTTTTCCATTCTAAATCCAACTAGAAGCATGATTGAGTTAGTATGTAAAGATATGAGGGCATAAGGGTTTCAATAAGAGTTTTAACCTAATTTTGATAGGAGGCTACTAAATATCTTGAGAGAATAAATTTTATTGGATAAAAAGATAGTTTTCCCACCTATGCAAAACCTTAATGTTGCGCCATTTCCCTAACACACTTTGAGCTGGGTGTAAAGTTGCTTCATTCTTTCTTCATGGTTTTTAATTGTTTCATAATTTAAAGTTACCTTTGGTTTGAGGATTAACAACCTTTCTAGCTAGCACTAAAGAACCATCAGGTTTTCTTTAAACTTATGATTATGGGCAAGAAAGTTACCATCTTGAATGCTGCTTTGAATCATTTCTTGGAAGCAGCTAATCTGATTTTCTAGCACTTGAAATAGCCCATAGACATCATTCAAAGGTCGTGGTCAAAGGCTATTCGCATGGCCAAAAAGATTACCTAAACTTAAGGCATTGCTTATTAAAGTCCTACTTCTATTGGAACTAGTTTTTTAGTGGGAGTAAAATTCTATAAAATTAGAAATCAAAATCCTTAAACTATGGAAATAGTTTAAGTTGGATTAGATAAAGAATGATCTAATAGAACTTGGCTCCTAAAAGTTAGTAATATTTAAAGAGTTTTAATTCAACTAGGATTCTTTAAATAAATATGTTTTAAAAGAATAAAAAATTGGAAACTTGTTTTCTTAAATTGTTTAATTAAATAGGTTACTTTAATTTTATTTCTTTAAATACATTAATTTTGGAAACCTAATTTAAGCATGCAAATAAAAGTATTTGCTTTTGTTAAGACAAATAACCTAAAGGTTAGGTAAATGTCCGATTTAAGACTAGCATCCTAAATGTTAGGAATAAGATTAAAATGTTTAACCACTATGGTCAATTCTTATAAATGCTTTGTTGATTGTGATAAATTTGTTTATACATGCATGATATCCATGTAATTATGATGTGACATTAACTATACATTATTATTATGCTGTAATAGTTAAAGCATGAATGATGATTATGAACTTAGACCTTAGTTTGACTAGGTTGTGGATGGTTAATTTTATTTAGGGTCTGCAAACCTTGTCTTATCTTTTTATTATCCAGGATTGTAAAGTTCGCTTCACATGTTGCTCCCATTGAATGTAACTCGAGGTTTCTTCAAACTCATGTAATTGTTGCAAAGTTAGAGATCTAGGATTAGGTTGTATTAGAGAATTTATGTAGTCTAAGATGCAAAGCAAATGACGCCAAGATGAACTTTAAAGAGATTTCTATGAAAACCTATGTGATATGCAAATGGTATCCCTAAGAAATTGACCACTTAGTTTCCTAAGGGCTCAAAAAAACTAGTTTAAAGAAAAGTCCATTGTCATCCTAGTAGATTGTATGTAACAGATTTATTTTTATGTTGATATATATGTGATATATGTGATCAAATAAATGCCAATGCAATCAAAATGAAATCCATGAGACTTAAATAATAATTTCATCAAAAAATTCCTCGTAAAATGTTAAGTCCAAGCTTAAACATTCCATTAGATTATAACAAGATATATGAGTTTTGGCTGCAGGGATATGTTTATGCTAACTCAAGGTCCTTGTCGTCCGAGCTACTTAAGTTATAGTTAATATGTTTTACTTAACTAACTGCATAGTTTTAAAGGTAATGGTTAGGCAAAATGCATATAATGCATTCTAGTAAAACGTTACCACGTAAATGATCTAGGAGTTGTATGAAGATGCAATAGGTAAATTGAGTTACCTATTGAATTAGTTCTTTGAAGATTTGTTGAGTTAACTCAAGGTGATAAAAAGATGAAAAGGGTCTTAGCTCATTAAGAAAATTAAAATGTTGAATTTCTTGTATTATAGTTAAGGGTTATAATTACACGAAAATAATGAGGAATAATCATTTTAGTTTTAAAACCTGACAAAATGATTATCTTCTATATGATTTTCACATTTAATATATTCTAAATTTATATAGGTTGTAAACAAGTTAAAGTGACTTCGAATTTGTCATTGCATAGCATACTTGATGCTGACAAGCTTACTAGACCAAACTCCATTATCTATTCCAATTGTATTAAGATTGTCTTAATTCTAATCGAATGGTGTATCTAAGAAAAGTCCACTAGTTAGCATTAGCTTATTAAGTTCATAGAGATGACCTTGATCTAGCCACATTGTTATGATGATTGGTAGAACACATAAACTTTGAAAAATGGCAATCAACCTTCTTGAAAAAACTCAAAGCTTTATCGAATAGTTCCATAAAGACAATCACGATGAAAAGTTTGACATCCCTAAGGAATTACTCCTAAGATGTCAAAAGGTAGCCAAGATAAGCCTCATGTGATATAATGTACTTTAAGACTTAAGAATATTAGATGTGTCATGGATCATGATTTGTGCATTATCATTATACTTTCTTGTGAAAGAGGACAAATGAAATAAAAACAAACATGCCGTACTTTTCGAGAGCTAGATTTATTGGAGTAGAGATTGCAAGTAATACTATGATATTATTAAACCAGAAAGCTTATAAAAGTTTTATAGATAAACATGTGTTGAGATTTGTTCACTTTTTTGGGTATATGATAGCTACATGTTGGCACATAAATATTTGAGACATATTGTAAGAATCAAATGAATTGAGTAGTGAAGATAGACCATGAGAATTGCAACTTTATAGATATTGATTAAAGCTTGCTTTCTTAATGTTTTTAAAACATCAAAAAATCATAAAATTTGTTATATGCCATGGTCACTCAATTCTTAAATATAAAGTTGCACTAATATTGAGTAATAATGATGGGCCAACATGAAGACAGTAGCCTAGATGATGCACACTAAGCTTGTTGATCTATCTAGGAAAGTTTATTAAACTTTTATGATTTATTATTGAACATTTAGATGTTCTATTTCCAAATATTATGGCTAAATATGAGGATATTATTTTGAAATATGTCTCCTTTTGTTGGCATATAGATGCCATACTTTTTCTTCATTCAATAACTCATAGTAGATATATTCCACAAACTCAGTCCATCATTTATATAAACTAAATAAGTTAAGGCCTAGATCAAATGGAATTCAAAAAAGTTTTGAATTAGATTCCTTGCAAAAATCTTGCGCACGTAATATTTAGTGGCAGTATTCATGAGATATTGCAAGTTAATATTCATGAGTAAATGACAAACTATAGTTATATATACTTGGATATAATTTTGAAAAGTTCTAAACTAGAGAAATTACATATTTATATGCAAGAGTCATAAAACAAATCATTTCATCATAGCTCGTGAAAATGATTAATTTTGGATTATAGCTATCAAGCTAATTAAATTGATTCCAATAGTTGTAAAAGAACCGAGCCATATGATTAGAAACTAGGTCTAATTGTGATCCAAATAGTTTTTGATAATAGAGATTATCAAAGATGAATTAACATGTTCTTCAATAAGTAAACACTAAGAATAGTATGATTGTTTCAAGTGGAAGTGGGATATATAGGTGTATGCCCTTGAATCAATCAGATTGGGACATGAGATACATGGTCAAATAACAATATATAAGTACTAGGTTAAAGTAACATAGATTTTCCTTCATGTTAGTGGTGTGAATGACACTAATGCAAGCACTAATTGGATGAAGCCCTTGAAACATAATGGCTATGCAAAGATAGTAATAAGTTACAATAATAAGATCCTTATGCATCAAATCCATGTTTCTAAAACTATTCTTAGTTATTGTATTATCAAGACGGAGCATTGATAATCACAAAGACTAGTCAATGCTAAGCCTCCATGCCTTGGATGCATGCAACTTTTTGATCTCATAGAAGTTGTAGTATATGAGATGCTTAGGGATAGCATATGGGTGCTTATTTTATGGAAACAAGTTCACTAAACATAGCTCGAATGAGAACTCCATTTAGTGTAAGTCACTTAATTGTCTATGGAAAATGCTTTTGTTAGTATATGTCATATAGCCAATCAGATTGGATAAGGCATATCTAAGTTAATAATGTAAACTAATCACTTATGTTAATGATTCAAGGTTTTCCTTTATGTTAATGGCATGATTGACACTCATGCGAATACTAATTACATGAAGCCCATGAAATAAAATGGCCTTGCAAAGCTAGTAATGAGTTACGATGATGAGATCCTTATGCATCAAAGCCGTGTTTCTAAAAAATTCCTAGTCATTATATTATCAAGACAAGGCATTGGCAATATACAAATACTAGTATATGCTAAGCCTTTATGTATTTGATGCATGCAACTCTTTGATCTCAGAAAAATTGAAGTATAGAGATAATTGGGGATAGCTTTAGGTGCTTGTTTTATGGAAACAAGTTCATTAAACATGGCTCCTACGAGAATTGCATTTGGTATAAGTCACTCAAGTGTTTATGGAATATGTTTTTATGTACCAGTCGGGTATATTAGTCCTTAGACTTATGATACTAGGTCATCTAGTATGAGGAATGTCATGCTTTGATTTATTTAAAATGGGTCCATAATGGATGGATACTTAACGTAGGGTACGCTGGGTATGACATGAATTATATGGTGGATAAATGAGTGATCCAGAAACCATTCCAAGTGACATTGGAGACACATCTCATATGTTTTTGGCTTTGGTTAACTTGATAAAGTCATTGGCCAATGCATGATGGATTTAAGAGAAATTGTTTCTCTAAATTCATGAGGTTAACCAAAGCTGGAAAAACTAATACGGATTGATACATAAGCAGACATTGCACCATGCTCATGGTCTTTCTGGGATATCTTGTGAAAGGACTGAAGTACACTAAGAGGTTGGTTACTAGAAGGTTTCTTAAGTGGTTATATTGACTCTTCTGCATACTAGATGGCTATAATGCCTTACCAAAGACCGATCTTGGTCCATAAATATAAATACACTTAATCAGGTAATTATATTTATTGTTGTTATAATGGTAGCCTAATGGGTCACACATAATAAGATAATCTATTAGATTAAAACTGAAATTTAATCAAGTATGACTTAATTAAATGCAAGGCATAGTGAGGAGGACTTAATTAAATAAGTTCAATGAAGAATAATTTAAGAAATAAATTAGATTTATGAATCCTAATTAGAGATGTCTTAAAATGGAAACAAAGATAAGAATGTCTTATCAAAACAATGTCTATGTGTAGACATGATTTTAGAGATATTATTAAATAAAGCCAAATAGTTGTTTTGGAAAAGGTAAATAACTATTTGATAATTATTTAAGTAATTATTAAAAAATATTTACGTGAAGTAAAATTGTTTTACTTGGGTTAGAAAATTTAATCATGAATTAAATTATCTAACATATAAATTAAAGGTTAGGCTAAAAGCCCTAATTATCAAGTTAATGGAGTTTAGTTTGTTAACTACTCCAAGTTGGGCTTGCTAATGGGCTAGATGCATAGAATAGCAATCCTTGGTGTTTTGTTGGGTTAAAATACTACTAAATTAATATTAAAGACTAATTTTTGACAATCTAATTGAAATAGTTTTCAATGGGCTTTAAGAAACACTTCAAAGTGGGGTCACCTTTTAGGTATGTTACTAATGGGCTCAATTGACCCAATTGTCTAGTCTAACCTAGCCCAGGTGTATTTAGATATATTATGAAGACTTTTTGGCTAATAAGAAGCATTAGAAAACACTCTAGACATCAACCTTAGACTTTTTAAAAGGGTTTGGCATAATAACTATGCTTCTTTAAGCTCTCTTTGCATTTTCATGGATTTTCTAGGTGTTCTTGAATCATTCTAGACACAACAAAATTAGAAAAATAGTTTTCTAGCATTGAGAGATTAATTTTTCATAAAAGTTGTGAAATTGGCCAGATCTTGAAATCTTCACATTTTTAAGCTTGATTGTGTAGATTTGCATCCTAAATGATCAGAAAGTGTTTTTAATAAAAATTAACAATGGAAAATCAGTTTTATATCTTAAAGTAACCAACCAAAATAAAAAAATTAGGATTTTTGTTATTTGTTTACTTGCATTTGCAAAAAAAACCTACTTCCCTACAAAGCTGTTTTTCTCTTTTTTAATGCAATAGGCATGGGAATTACTCCCAGCTCACTTCAGATCTAAGCTTGTTCGCTATATATCTTTTAGTTAAAGTTTGAGAAGCTTCTGGCTTGCATCAGAGAACCAGCAGACCTCATGAAGGCTCTGATAGGCATCTTTATGGATCATTGTTAGAGACAAAACTCATATGCTACTTGTGGCCTTAAGAAGATATCATTGTAATCAACTATGGTGCATTCGTATAAGGATCAGCATGCCTAAAGTTGGGAGTCTCTGGGAAGGCATCATTTCTAATAGATTTATGCTTTAAAATTGCTATTGCATCACATGTACATCTCTTCTTAAAGGTCATGATGAAATCCATGTTTTTTTGTTTAATTCTACTGCATATATTTAATTTTAAGTAATTTTTATGCTTAAATTGATATGCAAAAGCCATGATTTTCCCTTTTAGTTCCTATATGTCAGTCATGTATATAGATAGCCTATTTTGTCTGACCAATATCTGAGGCATCAAAGGTCATCATTCGAGACACCATTGGAGTTATTTGGAAAGGCATGGATCAGTTCCCTATCATTCCCAATTGAGGTGAGTTGTTTGAGGAGTTAGAGGTATGAAAACTCCACATTTTTACATGCATGTATTGTTATAGGGCCTTTACGTTATCAAAATTCAAAACCTCACTATTTGTATTGATACAAAAGGATCATTTATGGATATATACAAGTCAATGTATCGATATATGAGTCAAATATATTGATACAGGCTTATGTCGTAGCTAAAATCATATTTTTTGTCTAAAATGTATTGATACACAAGTGATTGTATTAATACATTGTATCTTCATTGTATCTTCATTGTATCAATACATTTTGGGTTTTTGCCTAGACATATTGATACAATATGCAATGTATTAGTACATCTTATGTATTTTGCCTAGTTTATGGCATTTTTCACCCTTTGGCCCCATTGCATTAAAACAAAAACTTAGCCACAATTTGGCACTAAAAATCATCTAATATTAGACATAGCCCTATTCATATCACATGGAATTTATCTTGGGCCTTAAACATTAGATTGTAGCAATTTTGAATGGTACATTAAGCTTGCTATAAGGGCATTTCACGCTATAATGTGGATTAATCAAAGGCAAGCCAAACCTTACTCATTATGTCAGCTTATGCATGGTCTTTTGCTACTACCAAGGCTGTGCAGCAACTAATGAAATGCTAAAAAGTAGCTCTTTGGTACATGACTCACCATGTTGTACACCATAATTATCCTAAATGCCCTACCTTTTCTAGGTTTTTTATGGTTGAAATTAAATCCTATATGAGATAAATTTTACATTAGCTAAAAGAACACTAGACATGTTTTTACATCAACCTCTACCCTTAAGAAAACACTATTCCCATAGGTCTTCCTTAACCCCTAAAAAACCCCAAATTACCTTTATATTTCCTCTCAGAACCACCTTCCATTGATATTATAATCATCAAGCTCATTCTTGGCCATTATTTCTTGCTAACTCATAGCAAAGGAAGGGAAAAGAGTAAGCTATAAATGCAAAGATTTTTTTGCTCAACGTTACCAACAAGGTTCTAAAGCTTTGGGGTACAGTTCCTATTCTTTCTCCATTCACTTACTTGCATTTTTACATTTTTATCATTGTAGTGAGCCTTAATATGCTGACCTTAACCTTACATTAGAATTATCATGCATTTTGTGCCCTTGTTTGTGGTAGACTTAGGATTTTTGATACTTTTTTAACTCTCCACCATGATTTTTTATGTTTACATGCTTGGTTCATATTGAAAACATGTTTTAATGCTATCTTGAAATTTCAACAAGCTTTTCTTTTTTGTCTAAGCATGTTTACATCATTTCCATTGCATGATTCTTGATATCATTCATGAGGCCAATATCTCTATGCATTTCCTTGTCCATTTCTTTCATGTTTAAATGTCATTTTTACTTATTGGAATATGCTTTCCATATTTATTGTCGTGAATATCATATTTAGCTCATCACATTCTTCTCAAAATGCTTGTTCGGTGCTTGTCAAAAATCTATTTTTCCAAACCCTCTAAGTTAAGGCTATGTTAACTTTAATAAATGGAGATTAACATTGACTTAATGTTTTCTATCTATTGGTCCTCAAATCTTGGGGAAACATTGAGCTTTCCATGTCTAGATTTAAGATTAAATAAGGCTAAATATTCTAATTTTCAAAAAAAAAAATGTCATTTAAATTGTCTCAACTTGTTTGTGCCTTGATCTTGTTGTCTAAAGTCCCTTACTAATGACATAGTTAATAGGTTGTACCATTCTCCCAAACTACTTTGGGATTATGTGAATGAGCTTATAAAGCCATGGTCACTGACCTTCTTCTTGTGATGGACATTCAAATGAACCTTATCCGAGTTTAGTTCTAGGAAGCTTGAAAAATAAAAAATTTCCTCCATCTCATACTGGCAGCATTATTGTCATGAACCCTAAACAAATTTTTATGAATTTTATAATATTTTTCCCCTAAATAGAATTGAATTGTTGTTCCAATAGTATCATTTTTGCCCTCATATCATTGTGGATAAGGGAGTTATGATGAAATCAATGATTTGCATTGTGTTTGGGCCATTATTGTCCATCACATGATTTTTTTGGATTTTTTAAAATTTTTTCCAAAACTTTTATGAAATTCCTTTTCTGGAAAAGTATCATTTATGATTTAACAATTCCAAATGAGTCCGAGATTATTTTTCAAAGTTTGCTAGGCCATTTCCCCTGCACATACTGCTACGTAAAACTAGTCCCAACTTCAAGAATTATTTCCACCTAGAAAATAATTTTCTTGGATTCATGGAATATTTTTACATTAATCTTTGTCAAACAAACTTTCTGATGGTACCTTACCCGACCTTTAAAACCTTAGGAGTTATCTAAAATAAAATTGGAAAAGGGATAGCATGATGTTGTGCCCTTGTAAAGTAATTGACCTTTTCAAAATCCCTTTCCAAGGCATTAGAATGTCTAAGTGATCAGTCAATCCCTATTAAGTACAAAAATATACATGTCAATCCCTTTAGGCTCGAATCGAGGCACAAATATTTTTCCAAATTTTATCTATGTCCATTTTTATCAATTCCCATCTTCTAAACCAAAATTTTTTATTTTTTCGAGAAACATAAAAAATATCACTTTTGTTAGGAAATAGCTAACTTTTGTCAATTTGAGTTTTTTACCCTTATCTTTTCAAAAATTAAATTTTCTCTCTCGGACTTTCTCCAATCTTTTCAAAAATTTAAACTCGATTTTTTTGCCCCAATAAACTAAGGGATCTAAATGTGTCTCAAAAATTGTTAACTGGGTTATTTTTAGATAACTAATGACAATTATGAGATACATTCTGCTCGTCCCTCCTCTTCTTTTTGCGATTTATTTTATGCAATATTATCGTATATTTCATCACATTAACACGTGTCTCTTTTTGTTGTTCACTCTTCATTCATATTGCCAAATCATTTCCAAAAATCACAAAGGCTTTCATGTTGGCGTCCCTCTAGTGCTTAACATGAAATATCCTATTTTAAAAATTAAACCTGGAGGTCATTTTTGTCAAAAATCTCTATCTTTCCCACCTTTTTGGAATGCATATGAGATTAAAATTTTTTTTAAAATTTTATACAAATTTATGCATAAAAGGCTATTATATCGAAATAATGACAAGTTAAAATCGAGGAAACCAAAACTAAGTTAAAACATAGCTAAAAGGTATTTATGTCATGGGGATATTGATACTTCCCCATGCGTAACCAACTTCTAAACCTAACTGTCGAATTTTTGGATCGCGCAAACCATGAAGTTTTTTGAGTTTTGCAACTTAAAATATTAGTTTTGATAGGCATCTAATCGTGCCTACCCCAAATGATCAGTGGTGACTCCAAGTGTTGGCTACTTCTTGGTAGCCATCCAAGACTAATTAGATGAGCAATTCGTCCAACAGTCTCCCCTCATGATCATGAGCTGAGAATTCATACTTTCTCACTCTTATCATGTCAAAAAAAAAAAAAAAGTCAAGAGGACACTTCCTTATCAAGAAAGAAATTTTTTAAGTCACGCATTTCTTTTGTGAAAAGTTGAGGCACACTGCTAATAGCTTGGTGACTCAACTGGGATAATTTAGAGAGTTAGACATATAATTAGCCATGTCTTGCTTGGTTCTCAGCTTCTCCAATTTTGATCATTATTTGACATAATCCTTTTTTATCTTTGTCTATTAATCTTTTATCTATCATGATTTTTGTTTTTTAATTGTCAAGGACTGCCTTGTTCTTAAAAAATATCAATCCAATAAGTATGGCAATAAAGGGTAAAAAATTTTTGATTATTTCTTTAACATACATTGTGCACGTGCATTTGCATTAGATTTTCACCAAACTCCATGGTGGCATTAGGGTCCCAATTATAAGCAGGAAATAAGCTACCCTCATCATGAGTAACTATCGCATAGGCATACCAAGAACTTCTAGAATGTAAATTACCTAGTATTTCATGAGTAAGTAACCTTATGCATTTGCATAAGGAAATATATCTATTGAATCAAACCTATTTTGCAAGCTTGCAATTGGCCTAGGATCGAGGTGCCGCGCTATATTTACAGGATAGAGGAGTGATTTGGATATTGATTTGGAAGTCAACACAAACCCATGTAGTGAATCATATGAGCTAGACTTTGTTAAACTATACCAAAATACTCTTAGAATGACCCAAAGAATAAGGACACTCGAGAAACAATTTTTACCTTTACTCTTATATACTATAGTTATGTAGGCAATAGTTAATGAACATTGTCACCCATGTTTGTCACTTAATGTTAGGACATGCTATTGTACTGTCTAATTGATAGTCGATGCTTGTTAATAAATCAATGATGGAAAATGAATGTCGTCATTCAGAAGGCGCAACCATGTCACCCTATAAAAAGTCATATCTAATCTCAAGAAACTATTATGTTGTTTGAGCTGTAGCTTAACATATATCCATCTTAGATGGTGACAAATGAACATCACTACCTAGTCAGTTGGTTTTGTCCTTAAAAGGTATCATACTATCTCGATAAAAGCAAAACTTCACCCGAGAAAGCTGTTATGTTGTCTGACCCATGGCTCAACACATGTCAAATGTTGAATGATGGAGAATAATGCCATCATTTAAACCGTTAGTCCATCCCGTGAGGTAGCATATCACCTCGATAAAGGTGATATAACTCAAATACGTCGTTATACTATTTGTATATACTTATCTTGTCATAACACTTGCAATTGTCATGTCCACCCCTAGGCATTATAATGCTTATTATCGAGGCAATTTCTGTGATTTACTTTCATTATCATTCTTTTATTTGTCATTCTAGTCTATATTATTCTATGTTGTAACTAACTTATTGTTTTGTATTTTTATGTTGCATGCATCATATCATCATAATCACTATGGGACACTTGGCTAAAGATATCATGTTTAGCAAAAGGTGTTTGTCATGAGGCAATACTTCACTTCCACTTTTTGATCTTTTGAGAAAATCAATGCATGGTTAGAAGGTCATCAACCAAAGATGGGGATATCTTCAAACCTAGTTATATCTCAATTATACATGAAAGGGTCAATATGGGATACCATTAGAATGATTGGCATGATCTAAAGCACATATGGGTTGCTTAGAGCAATAATGAGATAAAGTCATTCATAAAAGGTATGAGGTCAAGTCTAGGTTGATCTTGGTCTATTGCGAACAGTGTTATTGTTCTTGAATTTGGTGTACCATTGCTTCACCTTTAATCAGGATGATTTGTTCTTATCATCGATGAGTATACCATACTGCTCAAAATCAAAGGGATGAAATTTGATAGGGTTAACTCCAAAGCACTTAAACCTCTCTGGGTGTTAGAGTTATAGGCCTGGTGATCATATTAACACAAAAGGGAATAGCAAATGCATTTCTTGGATTAGTTTGAAAGAAAAAAATGGCGAGTCTAAATAATTCACAGAAGATCTAAGGCATCTACACTTTAGCTATATATGGATTAGTATTATTCTTGAAAATCTTAAACTATATGGAGGTAGTAGTAGTAGACTTCTTCTCCTGACTATGTTGCAATATCAATCTTGCACTTGCTATCATCGCTAAGAATATTTGGGCGCTCAGTTTTTGTAACAAAAAGGAAACAAGTTGATTTATCAGATATGTTCCATTCTTCAGTCATATTCAAGTCAAAGATAAGAGGGTGTTGTACAATTTTTTTCCTGACTTCAGTCCTCTCACCAAGGTTCTCAAAAAAGAATGGATTGAGGAGAAATCCAAATGAAAATAGGTAGAGAAGCTTCAAAATCTAAAAGGAAAGAGGTTATGTGGAAGGCTTCATGGATCCTCCTATAATTGGTCATGAACAAGTGCAAGGATTATAATTGTTCCCTACTTATGGGGGTATGGGGAGGTACCAACTATAAACCTCTCTTGGTTTTCTAATAGCTCAATGTCGACATTTCATTCCATTCTTCCAATGCCAACAGTTACACTAGGACTTCGACTATGGTAAAGCTGAGTACAAAGGGAAAGTCCAAATGACTATCGCCATTTTAAGGCAAGTCCACTATATGAAATGGTACTGAAAGGGAAGCAATAAGACTCCAAGATATAAGGAGTAGAGGATCCATTGTATCAATGATGCCTTGCCATAAACCAGTGATGAGTCAACTCAAATCTTTATAGGTGAGTTTCCTTCCAAGGTTGAACTCCTTAGTCGAGAATTTGAATAAAAAAAGATAACCTTTGCTACAGAAGTTGCAAAGTTAAAAAAGGTAAAGAGTTAGCTAGAGATGCACATCTACATTTGAGATGGGGAGATGAATAAGGTTGTCAAAGAGAGAGATTGCATCAGAAAGATCTTGAGGGTCTGAAGGAGAACTACATGGCATTCAAAAGGAGAAACAAGAATCAATGCACAAGTAAGTCGCTAGCTAAATGGAAGGCAAAGCTTACTGCCTTTGACAAGGAACTGAATTAGTGTAAAGAAAAGACTAAGGTTAATAAAGAGAAGCTTGTTAAAGGTCATGCCCTCATGACAACCTATTAAAGGAGGAACCTATTGTCAGATTTCCACCACATAAGTGCACAAATCGCAATAAGTAATATAGTGATAAAGTAGAGTGTCGATCCCATAAGAAATTGATACTAAATTTGTTAAGTATTAAAATTGAAACAACTTAATCTTATTCAAACAAACTACTAAAAATTATAAATTTATAGTAAATAATATAATAAATAATAATAATAATAATAATAATAATAATAATAATAATAATACAGAAAATAATAAATAATATAAACCTAGAATTACAATTTTCATCAACACTTTATTTGAATAAAACCTTATTCTCTTAACTTGGCTAATGATAATGAGTTGTTAACCTAGAGTTCTAATTTATTTGTAAGTATCTTCCAATGGTCTTATAAAATTATCTCTCTTAATCAACTTACTATATTCCTATGGAAATTGACCTAAAAGAAACTCATTAAGCTTAGACTCTAATTTAGTTACATCTGGCATGCTTGTATATTCTTACCTAACATGTAAAACAATTTATCCTAGTAAATGAATATGAAAGATATGTCATTCAATCCAAGTCTAAACATAAAATTTCCATTTTCGAGCTCATTAAGGTTACTAAATCAATTAATTGGTGATCAAGCAATTAGAAGCATTAACTCAAATATCATTAAATCAAGAATAAAGAATAAAATAATCTAAATTGCATGTTGAGTTACATTGCAATCTTAGAAAAATAAATTTAATTCATAATAAATAAAACATAAAACACTAAAGTTTGGCCATCATAAAAATTATAATAAAGATAAAAAGATTAAGGGAAAGAGAAAATTAAGAGTTGCTAGGTCTTGGTCTTTAACTTCTTCATTTCTTCTCTTATTCCAAAATATTGATGGCTTTTCTCCTCTATAAAAAAATTAGATGTAAAGTATCTAGGGATGTCTTTAAGCCTAACCTTAAGTGTCTTATTTATAGGCAAAACCCTAAAAGTAAAAACTTAGTCTCCAAGTAGCTTGAACATATTATTTTTGAAAATTGCCAAACTTAATCACTTTGCTTGATTGAGTGCACTTCTTGATTAAGTTGTTGCACTTTTAGAAAGTCTTTTAGGTTTTGACCTAAAAACATATAGAAAGTATTTAAGTAAGTAAGCAATTAAAATATAACGAAAGTAAATAATAAATTAAAAATTTCTAAAAATAAATAAAATTTAAATAAAATAGTACTATTATAAATAAAATTACATAAAAATATTTAAGACTTAGCTAATTTAATAAGCAAAATGAGATTAAATAACTCTATTTTATAGAGTTATCACACCCTAAACTTAAGATTTTGATAGTCCTTAAGCAAAACAAAACAAAAGAAAGAAACAAAACCAAACGAATGAAATGAAATAAAATGAAATAGGAATTGAGATGAACATACCTAAACGATGATTGCCTTAATTTTCCTCACAAGTTATCTCATTATCTTAACTTAAGATAGATATAGACATAATTCAAATTCATGTTTCAACTCAATCATAAGTCTTATTACTTTGAGTGGATTTTCGGTGCGTGTAAATGATCCCTTTCCAAAGCATTGCATGCAAACTGAATAAATTTATGCCAAAAAAACTACAAATTAATACTAGATTCTCTTATGTTTGCTTTCATCTCTCTCACACCACTAATGTAGAACAACGCCTCATCAAAGGTCATGTAGAACTTTATTAAGCTTGTAATGAAAGGCCAAGGTCAAGGTAGGATAACAGATATATTACGATTTAATTCATCCAGGAACATTTTTCATTGTTTTTAATTTTGAAGAGCCATTCATAAACACCTTGAGGCACATACCCCTTTTTTCTTATGACATTTTTTTTCATGCCATTTTATTCATTTACACATTTTTGTGTGTTTTCTCTTTTTTTAAAAAAATTCTTCTTCTTTTTCTTTCTTTTTTTCTTTCACCAATTACAACATAATTCAACCATGGCTCATTATATCTTCTGAAACAATTTCATGCTTATTCCTATATAGTGAAGATTGATCTTGGTTTTTCTTATTAGGCTAGGCTAAAATAAAAATGTCAATCAAAAGAAAAGATATATATATATCAATTAGGCTCTAATGGGGTAACTAAGGATATAGATATATAAAGGTAGGCTTAAAAAGGCTCAAATAATCCAAAGATAGCCTAAATCATCTCCTTAACTTAGTGTTATCTAGGATTTTGCCTTGAAAGAAAAGCAAACAAATTCTAGGCCTCTAGATATAACTACAATTTACATCAACATCAACAATCTTCAAATAAGGAATACAAATCAAAGAAAAGAGATTAGGTGCTCAAAATTCAAAAATCACATCCTAACAATGAAACAAACAAAAGAATTTAATCATAAAATTAAATTATGCTTATACTTTCCTAAGAATCAAAATAAATGAATAACTAAGTTCTTATCATTGGACAAGGATCTTATCATATTAGGCAAAAGCATCTCAATTGTACTATACTCTTAAGAAATAGATAGAAAGAAAGAAATATATGCAAAAAAATGTAAAAACACTTATTCTAATTCAACTTTAACAAAACAATATCATCACCAAACTTAAAACAAATATTGTCCTCAATATGTATAGCTAAAAAGAGAAAGAATAAGAAACTACCTTTCTTGATGAAGAAATTTCAAGTAAAATCTCTAATTGTCCTTTTTGACCTTATCTAATTTGCCAAAGTTTGTAGGAAGTTGTAAAAGATATTAGAAATAATCCAAAAGAAATAATACCAAAGATAATTTTTTATAAATTTTTTAAGGTAAAAATAAATTAGAAAATTAAAATTTAAAATTTAAAACTTGCCACATCAGCATTAGCAACTGGGTAAAATAGGGTTTTGAAAAAAATATGAAAAAGAAGGAAAAGGCCAGCTAGAATTACAGAACTGAGATCCTAGTGCTATAGCACCAACCTTCGAAGTATTAGGGCGGCATCCCTCCTAGGTGCTATAGCACCCTATTCTTTTTTTTTCTTTTCGTAACTTGACATCGCAATGTCAAGTCTTAGGCATTGCAGTGTCGAGTTGTGAAATACTTTATCATTGTGATGTGTGAAACCTTTTTTAAGACTTGCAAAAAGAAAAAATATTGAGTACAAAAATAGAATAAAAATTCTAAAATTAAAAGGAGAAAGTTTAAAAAGCTTGGGTTGTCGAGCGCTTAATTTATAGTCATTAGTTTCACAATCTTCAATGTTATTTTGGGTAGGCTAAACCACTATAGGACCTTTGACAACCAAGCTTGCTTCCCCCAAAGATGTTTGAAATGTCGCCCTTTCACCTTGAACTTCCTAGGCCATTGACCATCCCAATTGACTATCCCAATGCCCATTTATCGTCTCTTAAATGTGTAGGCAAGGGTTTACATTCTATTAAGGGTGGTTTTTGAATAAGAGACTTTAAAGATGACACACATCAGCTAAAAATCCCAATGGTTCAAATAAAGGAGTGAAACTAATAGAATGTGGTTGTGCCTCCAACAACCTTAAACACATAATAAAGTTAATGTTATCCCATTGAGAAGTTGAAATCAAAGATACCTCGAATGGATCAGGGGAATAACTCTCTATGAACACTTCGTTAGATGCAATTTCCACCACGTTAATTACAAAATGCTCAACATATTCTTTAGGAAAAGATGATGGTGGGTTAGACTAGTTCTTTTTTCTTCTTGAGCCTTGTCATCATGTTTACAACCATAATTTCATCTTCAAGTAATTTTTTTGGAAATTTTAGCTCCTTGCTATCCCCTTCTATCTTTTTACCATTTATATGATTTGTTTTAGTGTCACATGGTAAAGTTTCTTAAAGGCAATTGCAAATGGCATTAGCAAGTTAGCCTACTTGTGTCTCAAAATTCCTCAATATTAGAGTCTGAATGATGGTATCTCGGCTTTTAGTTTTTGCCCTATATTGCATAAGCATCTCTTCTAATGATGGCTTCTCTTCTAGGATAAAAACTTGGGCTTGTAGTGGAAAACATTGGTGAAAGTTTGGATTAACTGAATATGAAGGCCATTGAGTGTTGCAACAAGCAAAATTTGGGTTATCATCCTAATAAGAATGATAGTTGTCAGAATAAATATAATATTGCTGCATAGTGTAGCTTCCAGCATAATGAATGGGTTTAACATGGATTGGGCAACGATCACTAGTATGTGCTCCCCCACATAAGTTGCAAGTTATGAAAGGGCTTTGGATAGCACATGCATTTAAATTGTCAAGCTTCTCGAAAAGTGTAGCTAGTTGTGTGTAGATATGGCATTTAGTGTTTTCCTTTGTTTAATTTCCTTATATGACCATTGATCATCGTAGAACATCATCTCTTCAAATTACCTAAATAAAATAAAAATAAAAAGTTTGAATTAAGACTAAGATTGCTTAGTATTAATATTAACAAAAATAGCAAAACAATTCCCTAACAATGGTGCCAAAAACCTTTCATTGAATTTTCACTACGCAAGTGCATGCATTGCAATAAGTAATATAGTGATAAAATATCGATCCCACGAGAAATCGATACTAAATTTTTTTAAGTATTAAAATTAAAACAACTTAATCTTATCCAAACAAACTATTAAAAATTATAAATTAAAACTAAATATAATAATAATAATAAATAATGAAAGCTTAAGATTACAATTTCTCTCAACACTTCATTTGAATAAAGCCTTATTCTTTTAACTTGGCTAATGATAATGGGTTGTTAACCAAAAGTTCTAATTTATTTGTAAGTAACTTCTAACAGCCTTATAAAAGTATCTCTCTTAATCAATTTATTATATTCCTATACAAATTGAATTAAAAGAAACTCATTAAGCTTAGACTTTAATTTGGTTACATATGGCATGCTTGTATATTCCTATCTAACATGTAGATTAATTCATCATAATAAATGAATAGGAAATATATGGCATTAAATCCAGGTCTAAACACAAAATTCCCTTTTTTTAAGTTCATTTGGCTTACTAAATCAATTTAATTTGTGATTAAGCAATTAGAAGGATTAAGAGTGAGATGGAACAAATAACTAAAATATCATTAAAACAAGAATAGAGAATAAACAATCTAAACTACATATTAAGTTTCATTGCAATCTTAAAAAAATAAATTAAATTCATAATAAATAAATAAAACATAAAACACTAAAGTTTCACCATTATAAAAATTACAATAAAGATAAAAGGATTAAGGGAAAGAGAAAATTAAGAGTTTTTAGGTCTTGGTCTTCAACTTCTTCATTCCTTGTCCTGCTACAAAATCTTGATGGCTTCTCTCTTCTTTAAAAAAAAATGGCTATAAAGCGTCCAGGGATGTTTTTATGTCTAACCTTAAGAGTTTTATTTATAGGCAAAACCCTGAAGGTAGAAACTTGATCTCTAAGTAGCTTGAACATTTTTTTTGAAATTGCCAAACTTAATCATTTTGTTTGATTGAGTCCACTTTTTGATTAAGTTGTTGCACTTTGGGAAACTCCTTTGGGTTTCAACCTAAAAAATATAGAAAGTATTTAAATAACTAAGTAATTAAAATATAAGGAAAGTAAATGATAATAAATTAAGAACTACTAAAAAATAGAATTTAAATAAAATAATACAACCATAAATAAAATTTAAATAAAAATATCTAAGACTCAGCTAATTTAATATGCATAATGAGATTAAATAACTCTATTTTATAGAGTTATCGAAACCAATGCTTGAAAGCTCAAGTATAGGACTTTAAAGCAACTTGGGACATGAATGAAACTTTAACACTCAGGTTCAAAATCTAGAGCATTCCTTCCAAGCTTGCCAAGATCGTATAGATTAGTTGGTAAGGGCCTTTGAATAGCAAGAACAACTATAGTAAGTGGTGGATAACTAGGCACACCTGGATCATCAAGAGCATTGTCGCCATCTCACTGAGGAAATTAAGCAGTCTAGGCCGAGGCAAATGACATGATCGAGATATCTCAGTTTTTAAAGCAAGATATCATACCCATCGAAGATCATGGAAAAGAGTTATTAAATATCTTGGAACATGTGTATCATGTAGATACTTTTGGATGTAATCATGTATAATCAAACTCTATTTTTTGCTTTATAAAAAATGCTATTGGCTAAGCTAAGTGTCTCTTTTGCATTTTCACTTAAATATTTTACTACTTTGTTTATTTATTTGTTTGTGCCAAGAATCATTGACTATCATGATTTCATCATGAACAATCAACAATAAGAACATTTTAATGTCATAAAAAAAGTCTAATATGAGAATGGTCATAAAAGTTTAAGGGATTTTGAGATCAAACAAGGAGCACATAAACAATTATTGCATGCCATTACAATACTCGCTGTTGTATGTAGATCATGGAAAATGATCATCATGCATGGATTAAGTGACTTAAATTAATGTATAAAGAGTCTCAAGGCCAAATGCTTTATTGGCAAGATCAAATGCAAGCGTAAATCATGAAGTTCATAGAGCTACTGACAGTACTTGCTAAAGAAAGGGGATAAGCTAGTGCCATCAATACTGGAAAAGAGTTGGCTAACTTGGAAAATCACCGTATTCAGTAGAACTAAAGCTACCTAGGAAGGGACTAGCAAAAGCACTATCCTAACATGACAATAGCCAATTGGTACCATTGGTGATTTACTAAAATCCTATCACAGTGAATTAATTCATCCTTGGACTCAAAGGAGCATATGTGAGGGTCTCTCCTGCCAACCCATAACATTTGATCAGGATCAACAAAAAAGGATGATGGGCAAAATCTGCAATGTCTACTGACTATATGAGCAAATATCAACTTTTGGAGAATTATCTCTAACTTGTGGTGGAAAGTAACAAATCTAGAGCTATCAACACAAAATCTTTATCTTTGGTGTCCGATGTTGTTATTCTCCTAAAGTTTAAGTGTAAGATTTTAAGAAGTTCAATGGAACCATTAGTCTTACGATGCATATCCGAATGTACCTTAGAAAATAGCTGGGTATGAAATGGATGGAAAGCTTTTCACCCGCTATTTTCAACATAGCTTGACTAAGGCGGCTACCTGATGGTACACTTAGCTCAATAACGTCCAAATTTAGCCATAGGCCGACCTAGCTAGAGCCTTTTTGAATCAATGTTAACATTTGTTAGATTAGGCTCCTGAATATTTCTTTCTTATGAACCTAGAAAAGAAATCTATCAAAAGCTTTAAGAAATATGCCCAATGATTGAAAGAAAAGGCAACTTTAGTTGAGCCCCCTTTAACTAAAAAGGAGATGACCATAACATTCATTAACAACCTACATGCCCTATACTATGACAAACTGGTAGGGAAAACCACCAAGAGATTCACTAATCTTGTTCTTTTTGGCAAAATGATCAATGCGATGATTAAAAGTGGTAGAATCTTAGCAGGCAAGTCATCTGGATCGAGCAAGAAGTAGGCTATCATCAAAAAAAGGGGAAAAAAGTTAAAAGCCATAATCTATGAAAACTCATCTCAACTAAGTCAATATCAAGCCCCCAGTCTATGCTACCCAAGCATGCCCTACCCTAATCCAATCATGATCCCTTCTCAGCCAGTTTATGCAATGACCTATAACGCATTCTTTTCTATTCCACTAAATCCCCCATGAAACACTCCACTTCTTGTTAACTGGAATGTCAATGCCTTTGCCAATAATCCCCTGCACAATTAAGGAGTGAATCCTGGAAGGGAATAGTTCAACCTTATTTTGATGACCTATAAAAAGCTTTACCAGACTTTGTTTTAAGGACATTTAGTCACTCTTGTGTATGTCTTTGAAAAAAAGCCCTTGTACCCTAGTGGTACGGTACTAACACTTATTGTGACTAGCACATTAGGGCAGTGAGGCATCACACTAAGACTTGCAAATCATTTAAACGAATGGTCTAAAACTTCATCAACTCGAAGGTCCAGCAATTTAGCACAAATTAGGGGCCCAATGTTGCTGCAAATCCTCACACTATCATGCCAAGCCAACAATGAACATGATCAGTGTCAAGGATGGTTGTAAGGTCAAGAGAAGCATAGACGAGGCTAGGATGCAAATGAGTCTTGTTTGGTGGATATTAATTCAAGTAGGAATGCTTAATGCAGTTAAAAGGTCAGAAGAAATATATGATGATTTTTGTGATTTCCACACCATTCGTGGTTATAGCATTCAAACATGCAAAAAATTTCATGCAATGGTTCAACAGATGATGAACGAGGGTAGAATGAATTCTACAACAAAAAACAAGCATCTCCTACTAAATTAGTGAATATAGTTAGGGAAGAAGCAACACAACCTTTGTACTAGATAGGACCACCTTTTATTATCTACAATAAAAAATCATACTTTAGGGTGAGTTTTTTGATGCATATGCTAAGAGGCACCTATTTTACTCCCATACAAGAGCAACAAAGTTGTCCTTTGGAAATATAAGGGTAGAGTTATGATGATCAGAGAGCCTACTCAATTAACCACTATCATCGACTTGTTAAGAGTCAGCCACTATACCTCAGATTAGGACGAAATACTCTGAATCTAAAAAGATTAAAGAGGCAGTGGATGAGAAAAAAGCCATTAAATTTCTAAAGTTCATCAAACACATCAAATATAGCATTATTGATCAATTGAACATATAGCTAGATAAGATTTCTATGCTGCCCTATTTCTCAATTCGAAGGTCAATCAAAATGCTTTACTTAAAGTGTTGAATGAGGTTATTTGCCACTAGATATGTTAGTAGAAAAATTGGATTATCTAGTGAACAATATCATTACAAATAACTATATCTCTTTCACTGATGATAAGATACCACTCGGAGAAAAGGGAAACTATAAAGCTTTACACAACACCATACACTGCAAACGTTGTGTACCTTCTAAAGTTTTATATACAATGGTTTAGCTTTAAATGTCATGCCCTTTGCAACCTTGAACAACCTTTCTGTCTATGCTTCCCGTATCAAGCATAGCCATACTATCGTGTGAGTACTTAATGGGACTTGTAGTGGAGTCACTAGAGACATCACCATTCTGCTCTAATATGTCCATGCACTTATGAAGTCAGCTTTCAAGTAATGGACATTACTCTATCGTACAATTCCTATTAGAGAGGCCTTGGATATATTCAGCCAAGATAATGACATCATCTTTGCATAAAAAATTGAATTTGTGATCGACAACAATGTGCTTAGCATTTGGGCTAAAGAGGAAATGATAACGGATACTTTTATTGATGTTTTTTACATTGAGCTAGATAGAGATGCCACTTAGCCATCTTTCCAATCATTCGAGTTTGTTAATTTACATTCTTAATAGAGGGCTTGCATATAACTGAGCCTCGATTATTGAGGAATATCATATGGGTTTAAAGTTGACTGACGATAAAAATTGCCAGGCTAGAAAGGTCTTGGAAGAAGTTTACAAGGTATGGCTAGAGCTTTAAAATTTGTCAACCATATTAACATGAATGGTCTAAGATTCAAGCCTAACATGCTGCACTAGAAGCAGCAAGCCAAGACACTAGAGATCAGAGGTTGGCCCGTCTATCAAGTTAAGAGTTAGGACCAAAATCGATGATATTCCCATTGATCCATGAGAATTTTTGCTGAGGAGGATGTATAGATCTAAATTAGTCAAAAGAGTTGAAAACTAAAGATGTCCTAGTCATTCTCAATCGAGCACTCTGTAACCTCTATATCCATTCCATCGATGATTAGTTGGGACTAGCAAAGCTAAGTAATGAGATCCATCCCACTCACTAGAATCTATTCTTGACAATAGGGCCATATCAGAAACCTCTATGCTTTTTAAGTTTATTTTCATGTAGTGTCAAGCATTAGCTACATGCTTCTACCTAATAGCTTAAAGGAAACCCTATGTAATAGGCATTTTTTATCAAATATTATCTATAAAAATGACTTTTGCATAAACTATTTATCTTGCATGCCCATTTTTATTCTTCGCCTCTACTCAAACTCTTTGTGTATTGAATATTTAGTCTATATTGTTTATTCTTTTACCCTTTTAGGTTCTCTAATAAAAGTAACATGGATACTTTCAATAAGCATCTAGAGATCGGTTTCAAATAATCAATCAATGCTGGTGAAGTTGATTATGATGAAGATTTTGAGGAAAATTCCGTGCCACTAGATTTGTTAAGTTTAATTGGACATGAAGAGAAACAGATTTTGCCTATAAAAAACCAATTAAGGTCATAAATTTTGGAAACAAATAAGGATAAAAAAAAGATTAAAATCAAAACCTTCATAAAACCCTGTACCAGAACCAAACTGGTTAGCTTGCTTTAAGAGTACCGAGACGTTGTCGCCTGGTCATATCAAGATATGCCTAGACTAGACACCAACATTGTGGTCCACAAGCTTCCCCTTAAACTTGAATGCAAACTAATCCAATTAAAGCTAAAAAAATGAAACCGAAAATGCTCCTTAAGATTAAAGAAAAACTCAAGAAACAATTTGAGGTAAAATTCCTCAAAGTAGCAAAATATCCAAAATAGGTCATCAACATTGTCATAGTTCCCAAGAAATATGGTAGGCGTCGACTATCGAGCTTGAATTGGGTGAGTTTGAAAGGTAATTTACACTAACTCAACATTGACATTTTAGTTGATAATATAACCAAGAACTCCTTGTTCTCTTTCATGGAGGGATTCTCGAGTTATAACTAGATCAAAATGGCATTTGAAGACATGAAGAAAACTATCTTTGTAACCGTGTGAGGCATATGCTACTACAAGGTCTTGCCTTTTAAACTTAAGAATGTTGGTGCAACCCATCAAAGAGCCATGGTGAAATTATTCCATGACCTAATACACAATAAGATTGAGGTCTACATGGATGATATGATATGATTTCCAAGTTCACACGAGAAAACAAGCATGTTCCTCACCTTCAAAAGCTCTTTAAATAGCTACAAAATTTTCAACTAAAACTAAATCCTATCAAATGTACTTTCATTGTCACATCTGGGAAGCTACTAGGTTTCATCATTAGCGAAAAAGGATTGAAGTTGGCCTAAGTAAGGTCAAGGCTATTCAGAACATGTTGCCACCTTGTACATAAAAGAAGGTGAAAAGCTTCCTTGAGAGACTGAACTACATCTCCAGATCATATCGCAGCTTACTGACAAATGTGACCCAATCTTTTGACTTTTTCGCAAATAGAATTATAGGGAATGGAACAAAAATGTCAAGAAGCATTTGACAAAGTCAAACATGATTTGTCAAACCCTCCATTACTAATACTACCGGTTCCTAGTTGACCTTTAACTTTCTACTTATCAATCTTTAACAAATCTATTGATTATGTGCTTAGGTACCATTATGAGTAAAAAAAAAGAGCTAGCCATCTATTCCCTAAGTAAAAAGTTCACGAAGTATGAGAATAACTATTCGGTAGTTAAAAAGTTCTGTTGTGCTCTGGCTTGGATTGCTTAGAGACTCAGGCAATACATGTTATACCACACCACATGGTTAATTGTGAGGCTTGATCCCATCAAGTATTTATTCAAAGCCTTCACATTGTCAGAAAGATTAGTTAGATGGCAAGTTTTGCTCTTCGAATAGGACATAATCTATGCCAATCAAAAAGCCATTAATGGTAGCACGATAGTGGATTTCTTGGCAGCCCAAGCAATGAGTGACTATGAACCACTGAATTTTGATTTCCTAGGTGAAAACCTAACGTGCACAACTGAAGGAGAAAAACCTCTAGTCAGGACCAGTCATGGAAAATGTATTTTGATGGAGCGTCAAATGCTTTGAGGCATGGAATCAAGATAATATTGATCTCACTCGACGAGAGTCACTATCCTTTTATGGCTAGGTTAAGCTTTGATTGCACTAATAACATAGTGAATTACAAAGATTGTGTCATGCGACTTCAAGCGGCTATCAAGAGAAATGTCAAGACTTTATAAGTTTTTGAGGATTCAGCTATGGTCATCTATCAACTAAAAGAAGAATGGAAAACCCACAATGCTAAGCTAATTCATTATGAGAAACTAATCTCAAAACTCAAGGAAGAATTTAAGGATATTAGTTTCCAACACCTACCTCAGGAAAAGAATCAAATAGTTGATGCCTTAGCCACTTTGTCATATATGTTCAAAGTTACTGAAGAATAGGATGTCGCTCTTATCCAAATGATCATTTATATGACTCTGGCACATTGTCAAAACATTGAAGAAGAAAGGAATGGCCTACCATGGTACCATGACATCCTTTGTTACATATAGGATCAATAAATCCCCAAATATGCCACAAAAAATAACAAAAGAACTATTAGAAGAATGGTTATAGGTTTCATACTGGATAGGAAAATCCTATACAAGAAAGGTTACGATCAAGTACTACTTAGATGTGTGGATGCCTCTAAAGCCAAAAGAATCTTAGAAGAGGTTCATGAGGGAATTTGTAGCACACATGCCAATAGACACGAGATAGCCAAACAAGTATATGAAATTGGGATATTACTGGTTAACTCTCAAGAGAAACTGTATCAACTATGCTAGAAAATGTCACCAATGTTAGATCTATGCATATAGCATAAATATCCCACCCTCGTCACTTCATATCATGACTACCCCATGGCCTTTCTCCATATAGGGCCTGGATATGATTAGGCCCATCACCTCTAAGGCTTCCAATAGATGCCGATTCATTCTAGTGGCAGTGTACCACTTCACTAAATGCCAATGTTACCAAGTCAGTTATGTGCAAGTTCATGAAATGGGATATCATTTGCTGATATGGGCTTCTTAAACAAATCATCACAAAACAATGGTCGCAACTTAAAAAATAGCATGATGCAAGCAATATGCTCTCAATTTAAAGTCCATTATCACAATCGGTGTCATACCATCCGAAAATGAACAAGACAGTTAAAGCAACAAAAATAATGTCATATAAAGAGTTGAAAAATGGTCCAGACTTATAAAGATTGGCATAAGAAGCTACCTTTTGCACTCCATGCATGTAAAACTTCTATTTGGATTTCCACAAGTGCTACCCTATTCTCTAGTCTCTATGCATATCAAAGTTGAGATCCTTTCTTTAAGAGTCTTAATAACGGCCAAACTTAAAGAAGTTGAATGGGTCAAGAATAAATACGGTCAACTAAACCTAATCAGGGAAAAGAAAATGAAAGCTATCTGCTAGGCAAATGTATCAAAAACACATGATTAAGGCCTATAATAAAAAGGTTTGCCCTTGCTAGTTTCACGATGGAGAATTGGTACTCAAGAAAATCATTATATCCATAAGAACGTCCAAGGCAAGTGAACCTTTAATTGAGAGGGACTTTATCTCATGAAACAGGCTTTCTAGAGGGGCCCTAATCCTAACAGAAATAGATGGCAACTTCTTACCCAATTTCATCAATTTAAACTCTATCAAGAAATACTATGCTTGAAAGATGAAAAGCTTAAAGGGCATCCTTTGTTAAAAAAAAGTAGAAAAAAATAGTCTCAGATGAAATCCCAAAAAAAGCATTCATGCAACCAACCCAACTTGAGTTGAAAACCTAAAAAGGTGGCTCGAGAAATCAATCTGAAATTTTCAAAAGAATAATTTTCAAATAAATGGCACTTTTTCTATCATGTGCACTTGCGGTCATTTAAACACGACTAAAAATGTCTTGAAAATGTCCAGTCCACTTGAAAGAAGTTGACCCTACTAGGATAAATAGCTAATTTTCTATCTTGAATATTTTAGGATTATCAGGGAAAGGGCCCAAACAAAATGAGGAGTCTACAACTGCCCTTTTTTTGCCATTATGAAGATCAGAAACAGGGCAAATACTAAATAAATATGATTTTGTTTGGGCCATAATAAGCGTTTTTATAGAAAAGGTTTTCTTTTTTTTTCACATGGATATATAGGCCAACTTTAATGGTTTTTCTACCTAACCAATGACATTGGGTTCTCCCCTTTTGAATGCCAATTTCGATAGGACATGGTCATCAGCTACTCTTAGGCTTTCATTTAATATGCCAATTTTGACAGGGACAGAGCCATCAACTACTCTTGGGCTTGGAGTTGATTTTGATTAGGCTAAGGCCATCATCTACTTTTGGGCTTGCAGAAGCCTTTTTCATCTACCTTACATAAGATCGAATGAAAAGGCTAGCCTTCCTCACTTACTTTACACAGGATCACATGAAGAGGCCACTTTATTCCATTGGTTCCTAAGCAAGATAAGTTGACTTAAAACCTTCTTCACCTACCTTTCACAAGATTAAATAAAGAAGATTTCTTACTTAAAACTTCACCTACCCTTCATGGGATCAAACAAAGTAAATTAAATGCTATTTCAACTACCTTTCACATGATCAAATAAAGAGGACAACCTATTGAAAACTCTACCTATCCTAGAGGATATTTTACTCAAAACTCTGCCTACCCTTTACAAGATCGAATGAAGAAAATATCTAAACTCAAAACTTTGCTTACACTTCATAGGAATGAATGAAGTAAACTTAAATCCTACTTCACCTAGCTGTACAGGATTGAATGAAGATGATAACTTATTCAAAACTCTGCCTACCCTTGACGGCATTGAATGAATACAATATCTTACTTAAGACTCTGCCTACACTTTATAGGATCAAATGAAGAAGATTTTTACTCAAAATTTCGCTTACCCTTCATATGATCGAACAAAGTAGACTTAAATCCTACTTCACCTACTTTTTATAAGATTGAATGAAACGGATATAACTTGGTTAGAACTCCATTTACCCTTCATGGGATTAAATGAAGAAGATATCTTACTCAAAACATCACCTATCTTTTATAGGATCGAATGAAAAGGATATCTTCCATAAAATTCCACCTACCTTTCATGGGATGAAATATAGACTTAAATACTACTTCACCTACCTTTGACAAGATCGAATGAAGCAGACTTATATTTTACTTCACCTACTTACATAGAATTGAATGAAAAGAATAACTTACTCAATATTCTATCTACCCTTCATAGGATTGAAGGAATTAAACTTAAATGCTACTTCACCTATAGTTCTTATTATTAGATTAAGAGGATAACTTACTCAAAACTCCACCTACCTTTCATGGTATCAAATGAAGAAGATATTGTAGTTAAAACTCTTTTTACCCTTCACAGGATCGAACAAAGAGAATATCTTACTTAAAACTCTACTTACCCTCCATGGGATTAAATGAAGTAGACATAAATCTTACTTCAGCTACCTGTCACAGGATAAAACGAAGAGGAAAATTTAATTAAAGCTCTGCCTACCTTTCATAAGATCGAATGAAGAGGATGTCTTATTTAAATCTCTGCCTACCCATCACAAGATTAGATGAAGTAAACTTAAATCTTACTTCATCTACCTTTCACATGATCGAATGAAAAGGATAACTTATTCAAAACTCTGTCTACCTTTCATGGGATTGAACAAAGAGGACAACTTACATAAAACTACACCTACCCTTTACAGGATCGAACAAAGTAGACTTAAATCCTACTCTACAAACCTTTCATAGGATCGAGTGAAGAGTTTAACTTACTTGAAACTTGACTTACCCTTTACATGATCAAACTAAGAGGTTATCTTATGCAAAACTTTGCCTACCTTTCACAAGATTGAATGAAATAGAAATAAATCCTACTTCACCTATCTTTCATAGAATCCAATGAAAATACTTAAAACTTCACCTTTTCTTCACCAGATCAGATGAAGAAGATATCTTACTCGAAACTCCACTTATTTTTCATGGAATCGAATGAAGCAGACTCAAAACCTACTTCATCTACCTTTCACATGATCGAATGAAGAGGATATCCTACTTAAAAATCTGTCTACCTTTCATGGGATCGAACAAAATAGACTTAAATCCTATTTCACCTACCTTTCATAGTATTGAATAAAGAGGATATTTTACATAAAACTCCACCCACCCTTTATGGGATCAAATGAAAAGGATATCTTACTCACCGCCTACCTTTCATGGGATCAAACAAAAAGGATATATTACTCAAAACTACACCTACCCTTCATAGGATCGAAAAAATCAAACTTAAATTCTACTTTACCTATCTTTCATAAGATCGAAAAAAGATGAAACTTATTTAAAACTCTGTTTACTTTTCATGTGATCAAACAAAAAGGATATCTTACTCAAAACTCCACCTACCTTTCATGGGATCAAACGAAAAAGATATGTTACTAAAAACTCTGCTTGCCCATCAAATGAAATAGATTTAAATCCTACATCACTTACCTTTCATAAGATTAAATGAAAAGGATAACTTACTCAAAACTCTGCCTACACTTCACGGGATCAAATGAGGAGGATATCTTACATAAAACTTTGCCTACCCTTTACGCGACCTAGCTAAGAGGATATCTTGCTCAAAACTCCACTTACTTTTCACAAAATCAAATGAAGTAGACTTAAGTCCTATTTCACCTATCTTTCACAGGATCAAACAAAGTAGACTTAAATCTTACTTCACCTACCTTTCATAGGATCAAATGATGAGGATAAATTACTCAAAACTCCACCTACCCTTCATGGGATCAAATGAAAAGGATATCTTACTTAAGACTCCACCTACCATTCACAAGATCGAACAAAAAGATATCTTACTCAAAGCTATGCCTACCCCTTCATGAGATCGAATGAAGTAAACTTAAATCTTAGTTTACCTACCTTTCACAAGATCGAATGAAGAAGAAATGTTACTCAAAACTTTGTTTACCTTTCATGAGATCGAATAAAGAGGATATCTTACTTAACACTCTACCTACATTTTATGGGACTGAATGAAGTAGGCTTAAATTCTATTTCACCTACCTTTCATAGGATCAAATGAAGAGGGTAACTTATTCGAAACTTTGCTTACCCTTAATAGGATCAAATGAAGAAGATATCTTACTCAAAACTCTTCCTACCCTTCATAAGATCGAACAAAATAAACTTAAGTCCTACTTCACCTACCTTTCATAAAATCAAATGAAAAGGATAACTTACTCAAAACTCCACCTACCTTTTATGGGATCGAATGAAGAAGATATCTTACTCAAAACTCCTTTTACCTTTTACAAGATCAAACAATGTAGACTTAAATCTTACTTCACCTCTCTTTTACAAGATTAAATAAAAAAGATAAGTTACATAAAACTTTGTCTAACTTTCATAGGATTGAATGAAGAAGATATCTTACTCAAAACCCTACTTACCTTTTAATGGGCTTGAATAAAGTAGACTTAAATCCTACTTTATCTATCTTTCACAAGATTGAATAAAGAAGACATCTTGCTTAAAACTCTATTTACCCTTCAAGTGATAGAATGAAGTAGACTTAAATCCTACTTTACCTACCTTTCATAGGGTTAAATAAAGATAATAACTTATTCAAAACTCTGCCTACCTTTCACGACATTAAACAAAGAGGATATCTTACTCAAAATTCCATCTACACTTCATAGGATCAAATGAAAAGGATATTTTATTTAAAACTTTGCCTACCCTTTACATGATCGAACAAGGTAACTTAAATCCTACTTCACCTACCTTTCATAAGATTGGATAAAGAGGATAACTTACTCAAAACTCCATATACGCTTCATGGGATTGAACGAAGAGGTATCTTACTCAAAACTCCACCTATCCTTCACTAGATCAAATAAAAAGGATATCTTACTCAAAACCCTAGCTACCCTTCATGGGATCAAATGAAATGGACTTAAATCCTACTTACCTACCTTTAACAAGATCAAACAAAGTAGACTTAAGTTTTATTTTACTTACATAAGATTAAATGAAGAGGATAACTTACTCAAAACTCTATCTACCTTTCATAGGGTTAAAAGAAGTAAACTTAAATCCTATTTCAACTATAGTTCATAAGATCATTTGAAGAGGATAACTTGCTTATAACTCCACTTACCCTGCATGGGATCAAATGAAGAGGATATCTTGTCAAAACTCTGCCTACCCTTTACGAGTTTGAACAAAAAAGGATATCTTACTTAAAACACTAACTACCTTCCACAAGATCGAATGAAGTAGACTTAAATCTTACTTCACTGACCTTTCACAAGATAAAATGAAGAGGAAAACTTACTTAAAACTCTGCTTACCCTTCATAGGATTGAACAAAGAGGACATCTTACTTAAAACTCTACTTACTCATCATGGGATCAAATTAAGTAGACTTAAATCTGACTTTATCTATCTTTTACAAGATCTAATGAAGAGGATAACTTATTCAAACTCCACCTACCCTTCATGAGATTGAACGAAAAGGATATCTTACTTAAAACTCCATCTACCCTTCACAAGATCGAATGAAGTAGACTTAAATCCTACTTTACCTGCCTTTCATAAGATCAAATGAAGAGGCTAACTTACTCAAAACTCCACTTACCCTTCATGTGATAAACAAAAAGGATATCTTACTCAAAACTTTGCCTACCTTTCATAGAATCAAATGAAGTAGACATAAACCCTACTTTACCTATCTTTCATAGGATCGAATGAAAATACTTAAAACTCTGCCTACCCTTTATTGGATCAAACAAATAGGATATCTTACTCAAAACTCTGCCTAACTTTCATTGAATCAATGAAGTAGACTCAAAACCTACTTCGTTTACTTTTCACATGATCGAATGAAGATGATATATTACTTAACACTCTACTTACCCTTCACGAGATTGCATGAAATAGACTTAAATCTTACTTCATCTATTTTTCATAGTATCAAATGAAGATGATATTTTATGTAAAAACTTCACCTACCCTTTATGAGATCAAATGAAGAGAATATCTTACTCACCACTTACCTTTTATTGGATTAAACAAAAAAGATTCAAAACTCCACCTACCCTTAAATCGAATGAATTAGACTTAAATCCTACTTCACTTATCTTTCACAAGATCGAATGGAGGGGATAACTTATTTAAAACTTCACTTACTCTTCAAGTGATCACTCTTCACGTATATCTTACTTAAAACTTCACCTACCTTTCATGGGATCGAATAAAGAGGATATCTTGCTCAAAACTCTACCTAACATTCATTGGATCGAACAAGTAGGATATCTTACTCAAAACACCACCTACCTATCATAGGATCAAACAAAGTAGACTTAAATCCTACATCACCTAGCTTTCAAAGGATTGAATAAAGAGGATAACTTAAATCCTACTTCACCTAGACTTAAATTGCAACATGGCTATGATACAAATCCTGAGTAGCCTGACTTAAAAGGCGAGTGTACCCTTCATTCCTATGTATATCTCTATGTCAGTATTTTTTTATTTATAAGGATTGTACGATTATTTATTATTCTTTATGTTTGAGGAAAGTTTTTCTCGAGATGGATTACTTACTTGACTTAAACCCTAAATAGTTATCATGAAACAACCATATTTTTTTGAGTGGCCACCAATATCTTTTTGCTAGGTGAGATTAGTCACGATCAAAGTTCGTATTTTGAAAGTTTCGAAACGCTAGAAAATAAATTCTAAGGTTTACACTCATATGAAGATCATATGAAAAGGTCCAAGAGTCAATTGCAATCATGTTTAGGGATCAATCCCTTTCATAATGCTTGATAATCGATACTTTATTGACCATGTGTTAACTAAAATTTTGATTTTTTTTTTATCTTAATATTCTATATTTAATTATAGTTCCTATATATCAAAATAAAATTGTATGAAACTGATTTATTATTCCATATAAGAAAATTGAATTTTTAATATTTTTCAAAATAAAAATATATTCTGTACCCCACAGAAAGGCCGAAAGAATATGAAAGGTTTTATTATTCTCTTTCGTGCCCCACCGGAGAGCCGATGGAATATGGAAGGTTTTAAAAATCAAAATATCTTTTATATCCCACTGGACAACTAAAGGAATACACAAGATTTTATTTTTATGAAATTTAAAAATTTTTTATTTTCTTGTTTTTAAAAGGATATCTCATTATTAAAATAATCCATAGAATCCCTCTCATTGGTAGGACAAATTCCACGTATTACTTTAATTTAGAGACATTGCCTTGATTTGAAAAAATATGATTTTATAAAATATAATAAATTTATCCTAAGTAACCTTAAAATACGCCTTTGACATAGAAGTATCTTGGCGACCCTAAAGGCTTGATAACTTCATAAAGGAACGAACCTATTCCTACTATGCACTTTCAACATAGAAGTGTCTTGGTGATCATATAGGACTTAGTTCTAATGTAAATTACTAAAATATCTTTAAGGTCTCCCTTTGATGTTAAAGGATCCCAGTAACCTTAAAGGACTCGATAACTTCATAAAAAGACAAACCTATCGCTATTATACACCTTCGACATCAAAATATCTAGATGACCATAAAGAACTTAGTTTTAGGATAAGTAACTAAAATGCCCCTAAGATGCACCTTCGACATACAAATATCTCAATTGCCCTAAAAGACTAAAAAATGATATGAAATGACAATTTTACCCTAAATAGGTAGCTTTTACATCAAATATGACCTAAAATATAAAAATTGTTAATAGGTCCCTATATTTCTCAAAATTGCATCTAAGCTCAAAATGTCTAAAAATGCTAGAAAATTTCCTAAAATTACCAACATACGTTAAATAGGTAATTGGATATGGGAAAAATACCATTTTAACCCTAAATGCAAGGATTTATTAAATAGTCCCTAAACTTTTACAACTTTACAATTTGGTCTTACATGAAATAAATGTCACAAAACAACATAAAACACATCAAAAACAACATGAAAAACATATCAAAAATCAAGTAAAAAGTTCAACCAAGAACCTTTAGCCTTAGAACAATTTTTTCACCTTTTTGTAAACAAGTCCTTAAGCTTTCAAAAATTACAAAAAAGTTCCTAAAATGTTTAGATTGCATAATATGCTTCCAAACATGTTAAAAATGTATGAAAAACACCCCTAAAGGCCTACACATGATTTGGCCAAGCATGGATGGCCTTGAAAAAATCTTTCAATTTTTACAATTTAGTCCCTAAATTTCCATAATTACAAAATAATCTAAAAAATTAAAAAAATCACCAAATCACATTGTTATATTAGACCTAGGCTTGGAAACACCTATCTAAAGCTTTTAAAATTATAGGAAAATTATTCTTAGGCCCATACAAGTTTCAAATATAACAAAACAATATACATGTAACAAAAATCAATCATAAGAAATAATCCAATGGCACATAGTATTTTTGGCCAACCATAAAAACAACGACAAACAATTTTTCCTTAATAAAACATCATTAATGTTCATTGTATCGATACCAGCAAGGTTTTTGGACCAAATGTATCGACACATTAAGCAATGTATCGATATATGCAGGCCATTTTCATGGTCCAGGCATTTTTGGCTCGTTCATCATTGATCCAAAACTCGATTTTAACTTTTTTTTTTTGCATCAGGAAAGATTAAAACACATATCAGATTACAAATTTAGACTTTTGAATTAATCATAACATTTTTTGAAGTCTAAATTGGATTAAAAAAGGTCAATATCACATGATCACCCTACTCTCTAGCTTGTTAACCAATATCACCATTAGCCATCCTATTTGCTAGAAAATTATTTTAGCATTTAAACCAGCCACCCTATGCCCATCACATTGGCAGCAGGTTGCTCCCTATAGCCACCCTATAGCCACCATGCTGACATCAACCTTGTCCCCCTTGAGAAATGGCCAAAAACACCTCTAATTTGGCTTTAAAATGCTGGTATAAAGGGACCACTTCTATCTCAACTGAAAAAAAAGTAAATTCCAAGTTGTTTCAGCTTCCAAAAACACATTCACACGTAAAAAAAAAAAAAACCAAATCCCGTAGCTCTTCACCCACTAGCCAAAAACAGCCCTAAAACACTTACTCTTAACCTCTACACATTCTAAAAATCACCCTCATCCATACAAGAACAAAAACCTCATTGTTTCTCTCTTTTTCATGCTTATTACAAGAAGAAAAAAAGGGAAATTCAAGCCATCTCTGTTTCTCTAACTATTTGGCCAAAGTTAAAGTTTTATTGGTATAACTTCTTACTCTATCACTTATATTTTCTATTTCCAGCATCTTTATCATTTTAGTGAGATCTCCATGTTTCCATCACCCTCTTAGGATTATCATGCATTATTGTGGCATTTGGTTGTGGTCGTTTAAGATTTGGATGCCTTAATGCCCCTCTTATGTGCAAAATGCCTCATTTCATCCTCATTAGTTTGATATCTCTTGCTCATGCATTTTATGCCATGTACATGCATCTTGTTATCCTTAATCAATGTATGAATCATTAGCCTAACACATTTCAAGCACATTTACACATTAACTTGCGTGAATCATCATCATTTTTAGCATCCATAACATTTTCTTGTCAAAGTGCATAACACTTTCTTTGTCTAGGCCATTAGTAAAATTAGCATCCATATTCATGTTATATGCCATCCCCTTGTATGTTTGTTGTCAAAATGCATGTTTGATGGCTATTAAAAACTGATTTTCAAAACCCCCTAAGCCCAGCATGTTAACCTCAACCAATAAGGATTAGCATGGACTTAGCATTTTCCTTAAAGCTAGCAAAATATCTCAGGGGAAATTAGGTTTCCAGATCTAGAATCTTGGTTAAACAAGCTCGAATCTTTTGATGTTGAAATGAAAATGGTTTTACAATTATTCCCTAAATGTTTATGCCTTTTTCTTGAGTCAAAACCTTAAATGAGTATGATTAACAGGCTGTTTCATCGTTCCAAACTACTCCGAGGCTGTGCAAATGAGCTTATGATGCTCATGCCACTCTTTCCCTTCAGTCATAGACATTCGAACGTCAATTACTCGAGTTTGGTCCCGTAGACATAAAAAATAAGAGATCCCCCCTGCTTTGCTTGGTCCCTTGCTGGTAGCATAACTATTGCAAATTGAAAAATCATTTTAAAATCCTAAACAATTTTTCATGAATTTCCTGATTTTTTTATCAAAGCATGTCGAATTATCTTTAAAATGATGTCTTATTCACCCCCGAATCATTCCGGATGAGAGAGTTGTGATTTTCCAAATCTAAACTATCCAGAACCTCTAAAATCTGAACATGTATTCTGGTTGGGCCGTTCAGCCCACTACATGATTTTTCCAAATTTTTTAAACATTTTTCCTAAAAGGTTCATGAAATTCCCTTTTCAAAAAGGTATTGTTTGCAATTTTTCAATACCAAATGAGTCCGAGGTGATTTTTTAAATTTTCATACACCTTATCCCTCATATGCTCTACCAATAATACTATCAATCCGAACTTGAAAATTTATTCCCCTAAAAAGTGACTTTTTGGGGTAGTGGGAATATTTTCAGGATAACCCTCACTGAGTTACCTTCCTAACAGTGACTTGTCCACCTTCTAAATCCTTCAAACCAATTTAGAATAAATTCAAGAAGCAAGATAGCGTGATGTTATCCCCTGTTTTCGATTTTGGTCAAAATTGAGTTGTTTTCCCGAATTTCGTCTCGAGACATTCGAATGTCTCTTTGTCAACCCGATTGACTTGAGAATATGCTTTGACCTCCCATAGGCTCGTACATTTTACATCTTTCCCATCCATATTCAAAATAATTTCTTTTGCCAAAAGTTGTTGAAAGGCTCATACATTCCCTAAATCATAAGGTTTTGTCAACTTATTTTTTTTTTCCAACTTGACTTCTTTAAAGAAGTGTCAGATAGGCCACTTTCGGGGACACTCCAACCCTGACCTTCAAGGGGATACTCCAACCCCTTTTTCACGATTTTCAAGATTTAAAAATATTCCTTTGTAAAAAATTATTTGTCATCCATGGGGACACTCTAACCCCGACCTTCCGAGGGATACTTCAACCCCGTTTTTCATGATTGTCAAGATTTAAAAATATTCCTTTGTCAAAAATTATTTGTCACCCATGGGGATACTCCAACCCCACCTTTTCGAAGGGATACTCCAACCCTGTCTTTCAACTACAGTTGATTTTCTCCTTCTAAGACCTTCATGAATATGTCAAACAAATCTTGTTTAATCAAGGAACCCAGATGCATCTAAAAAATTATCGATTCAGTTATTCCCAAATAATTGATATCAATTGCAAGATAAATTCCAATAGTCCATTTTTTTTCTTTATCATTGCATTGTATGATCCATGTTATGTTACTTCATTTATTGTTTTACTAACATGATTTCTTTGTGATGATTATTTGCATTCATGTTTTCCAATCATTTGAAATAAAACTAAAGGTAATGTGTCGCTTGGGTATCTCTCCAGTGCCCAAAGTGGAACATTCCATTTTCAAAGTAAAATCCAGAGCTCTTTTTTATCGAAGATCTCTATATTCCTCATTTCTCTGGGGCGTCTGTGAGATTAAATCTTTTTCATCAAAACCTGGACTATTTCTACAAGATTCATGCATTAAAAAGGGTTATATCGAAATAATAACAAGCTAAAATCGAAAGAATCAAAACCGAGATAAGATATAGCTAGTAAGGTATCAATTTCGGGTGTCACGAAGAGGTTCGTACCTCATCGCATGTAACCAACTCCCAAACCCAAACGATGAATCTTTGCACTACATAGACCATAGGATCGATGTTTTGAGTTTAGTAACTCAAAACATAGATAGGAATCCGATCATGCCTAGCCCAAAATGATCAGTGGCGACTCTAAGCATTGGCCATTTTATGATGGTCATCCGAGACCAATAAAATTAGTGATTCATCTTATGGTCCCCCTCATCTATACATTCTTGTTTCTATCACATCACCAAAGGAAAAGTCTCGATCAAGAAGATATTCCAAGTCAGAAAAATATTTTAAGTCATACGCATTCATAGATCTGCGAGGATCCACCTTAGGGTACGTTGTGACAGCGTGGCAACTCCACTAGGGATAATATAAAGAGTTAGGCCAATAACTAGCCATGTCTTGCTAGGTTCCTAGTTCTTTTGGTCTTCTATCTTTATTTAACCATGACCCTTTTCTTTGTTTTGTCAACTAATATTTTGTCTGATATGATTGTCAAGATTATCTTATTTTCAAATAATCATTAGTTTAATAAAAATGGTAGTACAGAAGTAAACAAAAAGGTTTGATTATTTTCCCGTCACACACCGTACACTTACATGTGCATCAGTATCCTGCCAAACTCCATGGCATGCTTACAACCCAATCATTAGGAGGAAATAAGCTATCAGCCTTCATGATTAACCTTCTGCATAGGTATGGCAATAACTTCTTGGATGTAAATTACCTATGTCTCTCATGAGTAACCCTCCATATTCACATAGGGAAATACATCTAACGAATAGAACCTATTCTGCCAAACTCGTGATGGGTCTAGGATCACAGTCCCTAGACTATCCTTACCAGACGAAGGAGCAATTCGGATACCTATTTAGGCATTAACTTAAACCTCATATAGTAAGCCCTAGGAGCTAAACCATGTCAAACCATATCGGACCACTGCTAGAATACCTAGAGAATAGGGTCACTCGGGGAAACATTCCTAACTTTTACTCTTAATCACCATAATTATGTAGGTGACAATGAGAATGCAATTGTCACCCACATCTGTATTTTTATCATTTATCAAGGCATGCCATCATGCTGCCCAAACGATGGCTAACCTTTGTATAAATAAGTGATGATGAACAAAAAACCATCATTCACAATGTCTTATACTGCAAGCCATTATGCTGTCCGAGTCATGGCTTAACGCGCATCCGGACTAGTGGTGATAAATGAATATTACCACTAGTCGGTTATTTTTTCGTCAAAACAAGATATTGCATTACCTTATGAAGCATGGATTGTATTCTGGCATGTTGAAATGTGGCCCGTTTCTCGTCTCACCACCTTGGCTGAGACATGTTATGAATATTTTTTCTGATGTTCTCAAATTTTTTAAATTCTTACATTTGTCTCTTATACATTTCACTAACTCATTTCCCTTTGTTTGTGTTTTGGTGCATGCATCATCTTATCATAACTATCATTCCTGTCAGCATTTTGAGACAATTGCTCTAGTTTAATGTTTAGCAAGGGACTTTTTTGTGGCTCTACGAAAGATGTTATCACTGAAGCTATTCCAGGATTTAATTGTCTCCAATGCATATTTACTTTCACCCTTTTTACACTTGCATCAATCATTCATTATCTTAACTCATCATTGCATCATAATCACTCATTAATAAATACATTTTCAAGTAGAAGTCTAATACAGGAATTAGGCCATAAAACTGCAAGGGACTCCAAGGTCAATTAGGAAAATGGATCCTAACATCCTGAATCACTACAACACGCGACGCCACAAACAAATCATGGAGAGTGATCATGAAGCATGATTGAGTGACTTGAGCTAATGGTTAAGGAATCATAAGACAATATGCTCCGTCAACAATGCGAAATGCAAGCTTAAATCGTGAAACTTATGGAACTAATGACAGCCTCTGTGAAAGAAAAAAGGCAAGCCAACACTGCTGAAATAAAGAATGATCCTCCCAACATTGAAAGTCCCCCTACCAATAATCCAGAATCTGCCCAAGGGGAAATTAGACAAGAACAACAGCCCACTCCTTCACCTGCCACTCAGGCTCCACCAGTCATCTACCTAAATCCCATTGTGGTAGGTTAATTTATTCCTAGTACTTAAGGGGTGAATGTAGGAGTCTCATTGGCAGATCTGATAACCTTGGACCATAAGGAACCAGAGAAAATATAAGGTCAAAAGTCCACTATGACTACAGAAGAAGTGAGCAAATTCTAGCTACTAGAAAAATACCTCCAAGCTATCGAGGGGACTAACAAGTTTGAAGCTCTTGACGCTCAATCACTGTCTTTGGTGTTCAACCTTGTCATTCCCCTAAAGTTTAAAGTCTCAGAGTTTGAAAAGTTTAATGGAACCACTAATCCTTCTGTCCATATCCGAATATACTTGCAAAAGATGGTCGGGTATGAGAAAGATGAAAAGCTCATCATCCATTATTTTCAGCATAGCCTCATTGGGGCAGTAGCTCGATGGTATATCGAGCTAAACAATGTCAAAATCCAATCATGGGCTGACTTGGCTAAGGCCTTTCTAAATCAATACCAGCAGGTGTCAGATTGGGCACCGATTGACTTTCCTTGATGAATTTTGAGAAGAGATCCACTGAATGTTTCAGGCAATATGCCCAAAGGTGGAGAGAGGAAGCAGCCCTAGTCCAGCCTCCCCTTAAAAAAAAAGAGATGATAGTCACTTTCATTCACACCTTATGCACTCTTTATTATGAGAAGCTCATAGAAAATGCCACCAAGAAATTTGCAGACTTGGTTCTATCTAGAGAAATGATTGATACCGCCATTAAGAGTGGTAGAATATCTTATGGGGAAATAGTGGGATCAAGTAAGAAGCCCATGGCTAGTAAAAAAAGGAAGATGAGGCCAACGCTATAAATTATGATGGCTCATTTCAACTAAGACAGTGTCAAGCACCCAACCCTAAACCCATCACTTGCAATCCCACCAAACCCACCATAAAGCTACCCTCCACAAGTCCACCAAAATACCAATTGAACAACCAATAATGCACTCGACAATCGAGGTGCAAGTCAACCAAGACAACATTTTGATCTCATCCCTATGACCTAAAAGGAGCTCTACCAAACCTTGCTCCAAAATCACTTAGTGGCTCCAATCTATATCCCAGAAAAGAAGCCGCCATACCCACCATGGTACAACCCTCACGCCCACTGTGAATACCATGCTAGGGCAATGGGGCATGACATTAAGAGCTACATGTATTTCAAACGAAATGTGCAAAATCTAATCAACGTAAAAGTCTTGTAGTCTGAGACGAACCAGGGACCAAATGTTGCTGATAATCTTTTGCCTAACCATACTGAGCCAGCTGTAAACATGATTGATACCGAGCCATAGAATTTGTGTCCTTCCACCAAGACTTGATTTTCATGACGTGGTCATGACGGAAGCCCTTGCACTTTTCCTGTCCCTTTCATGTAACGTCAAGAAATGATAACCTACCTACCCTCGCCCAAAGGCAGCTAGGTGTCCTATGTAAGGGGCATTTTTTTATCAAACATTATCAATGAAATGACTTCTGCATATATCATTCCATATTATGTGCCTACATCACTTTTCAATTTCTTTGTCTCAATTACTCCTTTGCCTCCATTCTTATCTGAACCTCAGATTGTGTGTATGTCTTTTGTAATGCCTATTTCTTCACCCTTTCAGGGGTCCTGATGACATTGACATGGATGTGTCTGATGGGTCTTTAAAGATCAATTTTGAATGATCAATTTTCACTAGTGAAGTTGATTCTGAAAAAGGTTGCAAAGAAAGCTCTGTACCACCAGATCTCTTACAGTTCAAGATCCAGCATCATAATTCTATCCTTATCAAAGATGAATGGGGCAGTTAAGGCAGCCAACAAAAACATAAAAAAATAGTTAAGAAAATGGTCAAGACTTACAAAGACCGGCATGATAAGCTACCCTTTACACTTCATACCTATCAGACCTTAGTTCGAACTTCCATGAACACTACCACATTCTCCCTTGTCTATGGGGTGAAAGCTATATTGCCCATCGAAGTCGAAGATCCCTTCTCTCATAATCTTGATGGAAACCAAACCTAAAAAGGCTGAATGAGTCAAGACCAAATACAACCAGCTCAATTTCATCAAGGAAAAATGCTTGAAAGGCATCTACCACTGTCAAATGCATCAAAGATGCATGGTTCGAGCCCATACCGAAAAGATGCACCCACGACAATCTTACCCAGGCAAATTGGTATTAAAGAAGATCCTCCCAATTCACAAAGATACACGGGGCAAGTAGACCCCTAATTAGGAAAGACTGTATGCCGTGAAGCAAGCCTTCTCCAGAAGGGCCTTAATCTTATCAAAAATGGATGGCAATGTCTTGCCCAACCCAGTCAACTCAGATTCTGTCAAGAAATATTACATGTAAAAGGCGAAAACTTGAAAAGGCCACCTTCATAAACAAAAAAAATAACAACAAAACAAAAACAAAAAAAAAACCAAAAAAAAGGAAAAAAATAACAAAAAAAGGAAAAAAAATAAAAGGGGTCTATATGAAAATCCAAAAAGGGAATCTGGGCAACCAACCCAACTAGGCTAAAAACCCTCAAGGGTGAATTGGGAAAATCAATTTTGATGGGGCATGAACGAGAGTACCTACAGGATAATGCAAAGCAATCCTAAAGATCTTTCAAAGATCAGCTCATGCTAGGCACATTCATTGTTCAAGAAAGGTTCTGAAAAGCACCTAAAGAACATCCATGTCATGATTGTCAGAGGCATCTTTCATCCAAAAGATCATCTTTCTTGCTACCCTATCAATTGCTTGTCAAATAGTGTACCGAGTTATGTCTCTTTTTTGTCATGAATAAATATTACCTTGTTTCTTTTAACCCCTGTACAATTCATATTACACTTATCATTTAACTGATAATGTTTGATAATTAACTAAAATATGCATTAGGACATCTTAACATTACATCGAAAGGAAAATTAAAGCACAGAGAATTCTGCTTATGCCTCAATCATCAAGATCATGCACCTTTCGCGTCCAAACACCTGTTCAGCAATACCATACACCAAATTGTTTCTTGCTTTCACAAGCCATATCTCAAGAAAAACCATTTTAAGCTAACCAAAAATCAACCCATGCATTCTATTAGAATCCTATCGAAACCAAAGACATCAACCTAATCAGGCAAACAATCTCCAAATTGTTGACAATGCCTTCCAATTATCAGGAAAATGATTAAGCCTCCCAATCAAGAAACGCAGCAGTCCAAATTCTTGAGACTAAATTTTTGGTCATATCCCCAGTGGAGTGAGGACAACCTAAAATCCCCAATGGGATTAGGAAAATTTTCGTTTATGGTCACATCAAAGATAAATCACCATCGCTATGAGAGTCTAAACGACGCACTAGGAGAACTATAGCTATCTCCCATATTAGACTTTACATCATGCAATCATGATTGCATTGCACATCATGCACTTATAGTACCATCATACATCATTTTTACAATATCACTTTAAGCCAGGTTTGCTGAACCTCCAAGGAATTCCTAGTAAGTACTCTAAGCTTCGCAAACCAAGTGCCATTCAAGTAAGGTCTTTGCTTCTCATCACCTCATGTCAAAACCTTTTTTTTATCAAGCAATTGCTGCCAAAGTGCTAGTGTCAAGAAATTGTTGTCTAGAAACTATCATAAAAAATTTTGTCAAGAACATTCGTTAGAAGATTTGTCAAGAATTTTGTCAAGAACTAGTGCTAAAACTCTTTTCAATAGGAAATTTTGCAATGAACTTCTATTAAGAAGAGCTTATATTAGAAGTTTTATCGAAAACTTTGTCGCCATACCTTTTAAAGCCCATAAGTCGTGGCACCTTTTAAAGCCCTTAAGTTGTGGCACCCTTTTCAAAGCCCACAAATTAGTGGCACCCTTTTTAAAGCCCACAAGTCATGGTACCCTTTTAAAGCCCACAAATCAGTGGCACCCTTTTAAAGCGCATAAGTAGTGGCACCTTTTTAAAGCCCACAAGTCATGGCACCTTTTAAAGCCCATAAGTCATGGCACCTTTTAAAGCCCACAAGTCATGGCACTATTTTTAAAACCCACATGTTAGTGGCACCCTTTTCAAGCCCACAAGTTAGTGGTAACCCTTAAAAGCCCATATGTCAGTGGCATTCCTTTTAAAGCCCACAAGTTAGTGGCACCCTTTTTAAGCCCACAAGTTAGAGGCACTCTTTTCAAGCCCACAAGTCAGTGGCACCCCTTAAAAGCCCATAAGTTAGTGACACCTTTTTTAAGCCCAAAAGTTAATGGCACCCTTTTCAAGCCCACAAGTTAGTGACACCCCTTAAAAGCCTACATGTCATTGGCATCCCTTTTAAAGCCCACACGAGCTGGTGGCACCCAAGTCTAAGTCAAAGCTCGCATGAGCTAGCGGCACCCGAGTCAAAGTCCACACAAGCTGGTGGCACCCAAGTCTAAGTCAAAGCCCGTACGAGCTGGCAGCACCTGAGTCAAAGCCCACACGAGCTGGTGGCACCCAAGTCTAAGTCAAAGCCCACACGAACTAGTGGCACCCAAGTCTAAGTCAAAGCCCGCATGAGCTGGTGGTACTCGAGTCAAAGTTCACACGAGCTAGTGGCACCTGAGTCAAAGCCTACATGAGTTGGTCGCACCTAAGTCTAAGTCAAAGCCTGCACAAGCTGGTGGCACCTGAGTCAAAGCCTACTTGAGCTGATAGCACCTAAGTCTAAGTTAAAGCCTACACGAGCTGGTGGCACCTGAGTTAAAGCCTACACAAGCTGGTGGCACTTAAGTCTAAGTCAAAGCCTACACGTGCTGGCAGCACTCGAGTCAAAGTCTGCACAAGTTGGCGGCATCCACACCAAAGATCCATGTTACTCCATACCTATTTAAGGGTGTCAAACCTTAGAAAACCTAACACCCTAATGTTCTAAAAGTGTCAGTCTACCCCAAAACAAATGGTGTCTATTTGTTTTCGTCCTATTCCTGACTCCCAACAACGATCAAAGAGGGGTAGCTGTAGACATCTTATTTTGTCTGAGCTAATTTAAGCAATCTGGAGCATAAACGTGAGAGGGAGCGATGTTGTCGCCCAGCGAAAAAGTATTTTGGCGATGGTCAAGCAAGCCTAGGGATCATACCAAAGGTAAATGCAAAGATGTGGCATCAAATGATGTAGTTCAAGGTGTCCAGGGATAAAATATATGAGAAAATTCATAATTTTACTTGAATGCATCGATACATGGTTCTCATGTATCGATACAATGCTCTAACGATCCAAAAATTTCAAATGTCCCTATTTGTATCGATACAACATGTAGATGTATCGATGCATGAGCCTCTATATCGATACAGGACTTCATGTATCGATACTAGGCCATGCCAAGACCCAAATATGCATTCTATAAAAAAATGTATCGATACAGTGGTTCATAGTATCGATACCAGCAAGGTTTTTAAACCAAATGTATCAATAGATTTTGCAATGTATCGATACATGCAGGCCATTTTCACGGTCTAGGCATTTTTGACTCGTCCACCATTGATCCAAAACTCGATTTTAACTCATTTCTTTGCATCAGGAAAGATTAAAACAAATATCAGATTACAAATTTAGACTTTTGAATTAATCATAACACTTTTTGAAGTCAAAATTTGATCAAAAAAGGTCAATATCACATGATCACCCTACTCCCTAGCTTGTTAACCAATATCACCATCAGCCACCCTATTTGCTGAAAAATCATTTCAGTATTTAAACCAGCCACCGTATGCCCATCACATTGGCGGCAAGTTGCTCCCTACAGCCACCCTATAGCCACCATGCTAACATCACCTTGTCCCCCTTGAGAAATGGCCAAAAGCACCTCCAATTTGGCTCTAAAATGCTGGTATAAAGGGACCACTTCTATCTCAGCTGAAAAACAGTTAGATTCCAGCTTGTTTCAGCTTCCAAAAACACATTCACACATCAAAAAAACCAAATCCCGTAGCTTTTCACCCACCAGCCATAAATAGCCCCAAAACACTCAATCTCAACCTCTACACATTCTAAAAATCACCCTCATCCATACCAAAATGAAAACCTCATTGTTTCTTTCTTTTTCTTGCTTATTACAACAAGGAAAAGAGGGATATTCAAGCCATCTCTGTTGCTCCAACTATTTGGCCAAAATTAAAGTTTTATTGGTATAACTTCCTACTCTATCACTTACATTTTCTTTTTTTCAGCACCTTCATCATTTTAGTGAGATCTCCATGTTTCCATCACCCTCTTAGGATTATCATGCATTATTGTGGCTTTTGGTTGTGGTAGTTTAGGATTTGGAT